>SSNS01000149.1:1200125-1262625 GCA_006937985.1 Aphyosemion australe | reverse complement strand
TGCAGTCTGCTTCCAGCATGTTTTAGATCATGAACACAGCTGATGTGTTTGATTTAGTGATGAACCGCTCCTGTAGACACTAATGAAGGCTGAGGAGACGTTTCAGCACTTTGACTAAAGGCTAATTTATACGTCTCGAGTGTGGAGTCACGCACACGCACTGACGGAGACCCTTTTTCCTTCAGACTTCTCCGTCACCTGGGGAGAGTTGCAAAACAATTCCCCGCCAGGGCAACAGAGGGCGTAGCGCTTTTCTCGGGGGTATTCTGCCACCATTACACTCACGTATCCGGTCCACGATAGTGTACTATCAATCAAAAGTTTATTTATATAGCCCATTTCATGCAAGACAATGCAATGTTCCTCACAAGTTAATACACACGAATAAGGTATAGGTACAAAAAATAGAAAATCTGTAAACGTCAATATAAATTAAAATCCCATTCATACATATCAGCATGTATACATCCATGCACACTAAGCGTGTGTATATGCTTCTCATGTGCACATTAGCACAGTACAGATTTACTACTGTGTTTACTGTTTTAATGTATTTCAGAGACTTTTTAATACGAACAAATTTGTCCCTCATTCTCCTCCACCTCTTCATGCGGTCACCACCTCTAAACCCACGTTTCCTGTCATTTCTGTCCACTAATAAAACGCTTGTGCCGTATCTTTGTGCTCCTTCAGCCACGGGTGAATAAACGTCCATATTTTCTAACTTTTCCGCTAGGCGTTCTTCAATCTGGTCCGTGTCTGCCGCTAAATATCTTTATTTTTTGAGGCGGCAATGGTGGTGCTGTTGATGAATTTAAAGGAAGCGGCATCCTGACCAATCACAAGCTTGCGGTCTCAGTCACTTTCAACATATAGTTAAAAAGTTGGGCATGTCTCCGTCAGCCTCTGAGAGCCCTTGTGCTGATGCATAATGGCGCAGCGTGTCTCCATTCCCACGCAGACGAAGAAGTATAAATCAGGCTTAAAGTTAAAGTCCCAAGTCATCATCACACACTGGTGAAATGACATCTCCGCATTTGACCCATCCCCATGGTGGGGAGCGGTGAGCTGCAGCTGTGGCCGCGCTCGGGAACTATTTGGTGGTTTAACCCCCCAATCCAACCCCTTAGTGCTGAGTGTCAAGCGAGGAGGCATTGGGTCCCATTTTTTCAAGGTCTTTGGTATGACCCGACCTAGGGGTGGGCGATATGGGAGAAAAAAATCATATCACGATTTATTTTTTGCAAAATCACGATCTCGATCTTATCACGATTTTTTCCATTTTGACAATTCATACATTTTGGAAGTTATTTACCGATAAAATAGATCAATTTAAAAGCATACCCCTTCACAGAAAATATGATGAAATATTTCAGACAGGGTACTGTTTGAACACTTGTTTTAATTTAGGTAAGAAAAACAGCAAATTTGTTCTATTACAATTACATGATCAAACAAAAAATGCCTTCCATTTAAAAATCCATGATGGGTTCATATATTAGCTTTTAATGTCTTTGGAGTAGCTTTAGAGTCAAATATTTATGCCACAGTTCCAGGGCTTAGTTTATTTATTTGTTGGAACAAATAAGTTCAGAAATGTTGGAGAATGGACCAAGTTCTGTTTAATGGCATGTCTCAAATGTCCCACTGGCACTTTTATTTATTATATTTATAATTAATGAAAAATTATTTAACTTCTATTTAGAGGTGGCTCATAGCCTATCATCCAAAATATATTAGTAATTATTTCTTGTCCAGAGAAATAATTGATGTGTTTGCGTTTGCATCCATCATCAAGAGGATTACGCTCATGGCCTTTTTGGACTTGCTGCTCTCCGTAGATGTTTCCTACGAGGGAGGGGTTTGGTCCGTCTCTTCACAGGATAAACAAAGCTCCGGTGGCAGCCACGGTGAAAAGGCTCGCTAAAATACGAACGAACGTCCCCAATAAAAGACACGAAGCCAAATGCAAAGTTTAGAGCAGATCATTGACCCAGAGGTTTCCTGATTGAGCAGACGCGTGAGAATATAATTAGCGCTTAGAGACGGAGCAAGCTAGCGGCTAGTGCTAGTGGCTAGCGCTACAATCGATTATGGTGTGCTTCTTCAACTATTCATAATTGTTTGTCATCATCTTAATGCATCGATTAGATTATTTTCCTCATCTCTACCGAGCAGCCAGCTAAACAAACCAACACGCTGCCTAAAGTTATGATTGGTTTATCGGTGTGTTTGTTCTGCCGACAGAAGCAGACTAGCAAATAGCGTGACTCGGCTGAGAAAAAAACAAAACAAATGTGTGCCGCGTTCAGAAATAATGGCATAGACGGGTGACAGAAAATAGACGGTTCTACGATCTCCGAGCTTTGGTAGATCGTCATCACATTAAAATCATTAACGATCTTATATCGTCAAATCGCACGGCCCTACCTCGACCGGGATTCGAACCCCGATCTCCCAGTCCCGGGGCGGACACTCACACCACTAGGCCACCGGAGCTCTATGGTGCTTAAAAGATGAATGCACAGCGAGGAGATACGTTTCACTTTTGGTTTCACTAACGGACACTAGGGGGTGCTAAAAGCAAGCCAAAACTGCATAGTATCCCTTTAAATGTGCAACGCGTTTAGTCTAAAACTGGCCCTGATTGGACCTGAATCAGGATGGTGAGACGTGTGTTGGAGGCTTACGGTCAGCAGGGTTCAGTTTGATCCGGTAGGACGTGGCCGCTCTGTGAGGACTCCACTTGATGCAGAACCCGTCATGGGCGACATTGTAGGACTCGATGTTTGTGACGTTCAGGTACACTGCAGAAATCAGAGACACATTCTCACTGGTGTTGTCTAAGCAGAAACAGTCAGATATTGCTGCGCTGCACGTACGTGTTGTTCCCTCTCCAATCAGCGGAGCACTCATCCCGGAGGTGTACTGGGCCAGAACTTTAACACCATAGGTGGTCCCAGGCTGCAGGTTTGTCAGAATGAATGAGCTCACATCACCAACAAATATGTCGACGGGATGGTCCTTCCCTGGGAAACACAACCGAGAAACACGATGCAGACGAGCACTGAGTGATGTTGGCCGAGACTGACCTGATGTGACCCACCTTTTGGGGAGTAGATGAGTCTGTATCCCTGAACCGGAGAAGAAACGGGTGCCCAGGACACCCGGAACCTGGTGTACCATTCATCTGAGACCTGCAGGTTTCTGGGACTCAACATGCCCACTGCAACAGAGAGATGTGTTAACGTCTGGTTCTCTAGAACCAGAACCAGGCTCTGTTTCTACAGCCAGGATCCTGGTTCTGGATTTAGGAACCCACTACTGGTTCCCGTTCTGAGTTTAATCAGACAACAGGACAAATCAACTAGTGTATAGGCTTCAGATGTTCTGAGGTCTGCGTGAATGTTTGAGACTCTTATTGTGAAGGGTTACAGGAAGTTCCTCTATGGCAGGGGTCCCCAATCCTGGTCCTGGAGGGCCGCTATTCAGCAGGTTTTGTGGTTTCTCTGCTCAAACACACTTGATTCAGTGGTTGAATCACCTGTGCAGCAGCTCCTCAAGCTCTGCTGAAGCCTGCTAATCACTTGCTAATTGAAATCAGGTGTGTTGAAGCAGAGTTACAACTAAAACCTGCTGGATACCGGCCCTTGAGGACCAGGATTGGGGACCCCTGCTCTATGGACTCTGCTACAGATTATTCTGAAGAGAGCTTCAAAGATACAAAATCTGATTCATTTATCCTAATCTTTTCTGGACAGTTCAACTTTAATCCTGGTACTACGGCCTTTGTTGTCTCCAACATGGCCACCACCACCAAGATGGTGGTCCGACCCACCAGGACCCACCTACAGGTCTCAGCAACACGCCACCCGTCTGTCGACCTTGGGGTCCATCGGGACAGTTCCTAACCTTTGGAACAGGTGAATAAATGCTAAATGACCCGCACTTGTGCAGCACCTTGCAGGGTCAGAACCCCCCAAAGCGCTTTACACCACAGTGTATCATTCTTCCATTCACACGCTGGTGGCGATGAGCTACATCGTAGCTACAGCTGCCCTGGGGCACACTGACAGAGGCGAGGCGCCATCGGTCCCTCCGACCACCACCAGCAGGTGAGGTGGGTTAAGTGTCTTGCCCAAGGACACAAGAGCAGAATTCTCTGCCATGAGGCGGGATTGAACCTTCCGATTACTGGACAACCCGCTCTACCTCCTGAGCTGCTGCTGGCTAGAGGCTAGCAGGTCCAGGGCTCAATAATGAGGTAAGCAGAACCAGTGCCATCCTGAAGGGAGGGAGTGAATCTGGCCCAGAACCTGAAAACGGACCAGCAGCAGGCTCACACAGCCCCTCCCCCCAGCTCCTCAAGGGTGTCCCAGGAACCACCACTGCTCCCAGCAGTCCCACCTGTCCTTCCATTCCCGTTGAGCGAGCCTCCAGGTCCCTCAGCGTAGACGGCCTCCACGGTGATGTTGTAGGGAGTGTCTGGGCTCAGACTCAGCAGCATGGCGTTGTTTCTGTTTCCCGGAACCAGCGCCTGGAAACAGCAGCAGGAAAAAAGGTCTGTTGCTTCCCAGAGGAGAATTCAGCTCTGTAGCTGTTTGATCTCTGACCCGACCAGAACCCTAACCCTCTATTGGATCAGGGTTCTAGTTTGGTGACTCATGCTGAAAAGCACTCCATTAATGAGCGAGGGGAAGCACAGCTGGGCCGTTCCTGTCCACATCACCATCCTGAACTATGAGTACCATCATTACGGCTCATAAGATCCTGTTTGTCTCAACAGCTTGTCATTAGTCTTTAAGGAGGCGGTGAGGGAATCCTGAGTGGTGACTTCACTTCATAGCTCCAGCTGCTCCAGCAGAAACACACCAAACTGGAAGGAGATGCTTCAGATCTCTGAAACATGAAAACTGGCTTCATCAGAGCAACGTCAGCAACAAGCTCACAGAAATCTGGTTAAAGGCAGAAGGACTGGTCCTAGTTTTCCTTCACAACCAGAATCTTTATGGTCATTGACTCAATGCCAGACAGACTTTGACAAAAGGTGCACTTCCTGTGTAAGGATAAAAGCACATTCACACAAGTTAAAGGCTATTAAAACATAAATATAGACGAGATCAAACCACCGATCCTCACCCACGTATACTACACAATGAATGAAATCATCCTGAAGCTTCACTCACAAACTCTGTGATGGGGTCTCCAGTCATGGGAGCGTAGGAGATCTTGTACTGCCTCACAGGCCCCTCAGCGTGGTCCCACCCGATGGTCAGGGTGCTGGTGGTGGCCTCGAACACTCGCATGTTCCTGGGTCCAGCACGAGGAACTGCAGCATAAACACCAGACAAAAACTACTGCTGGAAACAGTTTTATCTGCAATAAAGAATTTCCCATCAGGTGTTCCACAAGAACTTGTTGTTGGTCTATGTTGTCTAGCTATGAGGCTCAGACTGGGAGGATGTATCACAGTACCTTCTGTGACTGAGGAGGAGGAGAAGGAGAAGAAGAAGAAGAAGAAGAAGAAGAAGAAGAAGAAGAAGAAGAAGAAGAAGAAGAAGAAGAAGAATCAGCAGCTCTAAAAGGTCAGACCAGGAGACTAACGACCTCCCTATGACCTGAGGCCTTACGGGTTTTGCCGTTGCCCTTCACTGGCGACCCCTCAGCATCAGCGTACAGAGCGGAGACGGCGACGGAGTAGGGAGTATCTGGGATCAAGTTGTCCAGGAAAGCATTGTTGATAGTTCCTGGAACCAGAACCTTTAGGAAGAAACGAGACAGATCAAACATGAACTTGACTAGATAATGAACCAAATAGACAGTTTGACACGAGCCTCTCTGGATCAGAAACCGCTTTAGTGGGATTAATGTGATGCACATCATCTACCAGCTATCTCTGCAATCTTCTGCTTTCAAAGTTTCCCTCCAACTCAAGTGTTGGCCCGGTGAGTCGGATACAGAACAAATGAATCCATGAATGGTCCGATTAATGTTATCTGACAGGAAGCACCAGCAGAACCTCACAACTGGTTATGTAATGACCAGAGGACTGATCCCTTCACTTCAGCTCATGTTTCCAGGTAAAATATAATCATTATCATCATCAGAACAGAGATAACTTCAGTTGGGTTGGGTTATTAAAAACAAACCATCCATCCTCTTCCACTTATCTGGGGTCGGGTCGCAGGGGCAGCTGCCTAAGCAGGGAGGCCCAGACCTCCCTCTCCCCAGCCACTTGGGCCAGCTCCTCCGGGGGAATCCCAAGGCGTTCCCTGGCCAGCTGAGAGACATAGTCCCTCCAGCGTGTCCTGGGTCTTCCTTTAGGTCTCCTCCTGGTTGGACATAACCTAGAAAACTCTCATCAGGGAGGCGTCCAGGAGGCATCCTAACCAGATGCCCGAGCCACCTCAACTGGCTCCTCTCGATGTGGAGGAGCAGCAGATCTACTCCGAGCCCCTCCCAGATGACCGAGCTTCACCCTATCTCTAAGGGAGAGTCCAGACACCCTGCAGAGAAAACTCATTCCGGTACCCATCAGCTGCCTCTGGAGTCCCACAGGCCAAAAAGACCCAATAGGACTCTTTCTTCAGCTTGACAGCTCCAGTCGGCCGCCTTGACAATGGAAGCATGGAACAGGGCCCACTCAGACACAATATCCTCCGCTTCCCCTGGGATGAGTTTGAAGTTCTGGCGGAGGTGGGAATTGAAGCTCCTTCTGACAGGAGACTCTGCCAGACTGTTGTGTCCTTGAGCAAGACACTTAACCCACCTTCCCTGCCGGTGGTGGTCGGAGGGACCGGTGGCGCCAGTTGGCGGCAGCCTCGCTTCCATCATTGCACCGCAGGGCAGCTGTGGCTACAATGTAGCTCATCATCAGTGTGTGAATGTGTGTGTGAATTGGTGAATGACTGCATGTGTTGTGAAGCACCTTGGGGGGTTGTAGAACCCTAGACGGCGCTATACAAATACAGGCCATTTAGATGGTTTTCAGTCAGGCTTTAGGCAACACCACAGCACTGATTAAGGTATTCAATGATATTCGTCTAAATTCGGATTCAGGTAAAACATCTGTTCTGATGATGCTCCATCTCAGAGCAACTTTTGATTCTGTGGACCACAACATTTTTCTGGATAGGCTCATTAACTGGGTGGGACTATCAGGCACAGTCCATAGTTGGTTCAGATATTATGTTGAAGTCAGGAGTTATGTTGTGTCTATTGGTCTTCATAAATCAAAGCAGATCACCATGACATGTGGGGTCCCCCAAGGCTCAATTCTTGGACCACTGCTCTTCCATCTCTACATGCTCCCCCTGGGTCAGGTCATAGACAATAACAACATTACCTATCATAGTTATGCAGATGACACCCAGATCTACCTAGCTCTATCACCTAGTGACTGTGGTCCCCTAGACTCACTCTGTCAGTGTCTGGAGCAAGTTAATGACTGGATGCAGTCAAACGTCCTCCAGTTAAACAAAGACAAGACTGAAGTTCTTGTCTTTGGAGATCAGAAGGATAGAATGGAGGTTATTGCTCAACTTGGCTCCAGAGGAATAAAAACAAAGACTCAGGTTAGAAATCTTGGTGTCATAGTTGACTCAGACCTGAGCATCACGGGTCACATTAAGGCTATAACTAGATCAGTGTTTTATCATCTTCATCAAATAGCAAGACTCAGAGGTCTCATGTTGGTGGTGGTCAGAGGGGCCGATGACGCAACAATGCAGCCTCGCTTCTGTCAGACCGCCCCAGGGCGGTCTGACAGAAGCCACCTGAAGCCTGTAACCCTTCAGCAGTGTGTGAATGTGTCAGTGCATGCAGCGTCTTTGAGTGTCCTAACATAGTGCTATATAAGTTCAATGAATTATTATTATTATTATTATTATTATTATTATTATTATTATTATTATTATGTCCAGACCAGACCTAGAGCGTTCATCATGCGTTCATCTCCAGCAGGCTGGACTACTGCAATGGTCTTCTGTCTGGTCTTCCCAAAAAAGCTGTGAAGCAACTGCAGCTTCTTCAGAATGCTGCTGCTAGAGTCTTAACCAGAACCAAGAGAACCGAGCACATCACTCCTGTTCTTAGATCTCTGCACTGGTTACCAGTAAACAACAGAATCCATTTCAAAGTGCTTCTACTAGTTTATAAATCACTCAATGGCATGGAGCCAAAATACCTGCTGGATCTCCTTCCAGTATCTCCACCCAGCAGGGCTCTGAGATCCTTAGGAAGCAGTCAGCTGGTAGAACCGGGTCAGAAACATACAGGGTGAAGCTGCTTTTTGCTACTATGCTGCACACAGATGGAATCAGCTTCCTCATGACCTCAGATGTGCCCCAACTCTAGTACCATACCATACCATGTTTATTTATAAAGCACATTTAAAAACAGCATGACAGCTGACCAAAGTGCTGTACAGTAGTAAATAAGAAGGAAACCCCGAAATACCAAACAAGATAAAAATCAGATGAAAGATAAAAGGAATGGTAGATTAAAAGAATTAAAAAATCTAAAAGACACATACTAGAGAATAAAAAGACAACTAAAAACATAAAAACATACTAAAAGGGTAGCACATGTCCACAGGTAAGATACCACAAACTAAAACCCTAAAAAGCATGATCATTAATCAAAGGCTAAATGATAAAAGTAGGCCTTTAGCACACACTTGAACCGACACAGTGACGGGGCCTGTCGGACACTGAGGGGGAGAGCATTCCAGAGCTTGGGGGCAGCGAACGTGAAGGCCCGCTCCCCACGGGATTTATATTTCATCTTTGGGATGCACAGGAGCAGGTGATCTGCTGATCTCAGGGTTCTGGAGGGTACATAGGGTTTGAGTAGTTCTGACAGATAGACGGGAGCTGGACCATTCAGGGCATTGTAAACAAAAGTTAAGACCTTAAACTGGATGCGGTATTTAACGGGCAGCCAGTGCAAACGGGCAAGGATGGGTGAAATGTGACAGCGTCTGGAAGTGTTTGTCAGGAATCTAGCTGCTGCATTCTGCACTCTCTGGAGACGCTCAATTGAAGAGGCACTGACACCAATAAGGACTGAGTTGGCGTAGTCCAAACGTGAAGTAATAAATGCGTGAACAACAGATTCCAGATGTGGTCGTTTGACTATTGACTTTAACCGAGTGATGCGCCGTAGTTGAAAGAAACAAGACGTGACAGTAGTGGTAATTTGTGAAGTCATGGACAAATCAGTCTAGTTTCACTCCCAGACTGGTTACACGTGATTTCAAATTTAAAAGCGGTAGAGAGAAGTCACCAGGTGCATGTTTCGGGTTTACTGGATTAAAAAGAATGGCATCAGTCTTGTTTTCGTTGAGGCAAAGGAAGTTCTCTGACGGCCAACATTTGACTGCAGAGAAACAGTCAAAGAGAAGGCGAGTTGAATCAGGTTTGTTTAAAGCCAAATAAATCTGGCAGTCGTCTGCGTTAAGGTGGTAACTTATTCCAAGGTTTGCTAAAATTATTCCCAATGGCAGCAGGTAAATTGAAAAAAGGAGTGGCCCCAGAATCGAACCCTGAGGCACACCCCAGCGAAGTGGCGAAGATGGAGAGGAGAAGTTGTCAATGTGGACACTAAATTGCCTGTCTGACAAATAGGACCTGAACCACTGAAGTGGGGCCCCTTTCACTCCTGCCCACATCTCTAGCCTCCTAAGTAGGATGTTATGTTCCACTGTGTCAAAGGCAGCCGAAAGGTCCAGGAGCAACAGCAGGACATGGGAACCAGTGTCAGTTGCCACCAAGATATCGTTTAGTACACGAACGTGGGCAGTTTCTGTACTACGGTGAGGCCTAAAGCCAGATTGAAAGCGGTCAAGGATGCTTTGATCTCCCAGGTAATTTGAAAGTTGAGTGTGTACTACTTTCTCAATAATCTTGGATAAAAGTGGGAGTTTGGCGATAATTAGAAAGGTCAGTGTGATCTAGGCCAGTAACTTTCATGTGTTCATCAGCCTTGGAATGAATGTTTCTGATGCTGCACCTTCTGCACTGGAACTGCTCACCCTTTAACTTTGATCTTATTCTTACATCTAATATTTGTGTATTTAAAGGTTGAATATGGAACACGAACACCAAAGCAAAATCTAGTGTGTGGAGGTTGTAGTTGCAACAACAGCAACCTATCCATGAGAAAATTCGCCATTCCAGCGTGCGTTTTGATGCCATGAAAATGTTTTATTTGGGTCCATCTGTTGTAGCTTCACCTGAACTCACTCTGGATTTAGATCTTTTCTGGTCGCTCCTCTTCTGAGAAGGATAACGACATCTTCTGGACTCAGAAGCAGCTGCTTCACTTGCCAAGTCCGCCATTTTCCACAGTGCCAGCCTCGCTGTGCCGAGCGGACCGTTTACCGTATTTGGCAACCTGCAATGACGCCCTCTAGTGGCTGGTAGATGTAAACACAAACCCCGTGTCGTGCCGGCCAAATATATATATGTGATTATGTTTTTCAGCTCTGCTGAGGGTGTGCGTTTTGGTGGCCTAAGGATCAGGTCTCTGCTTTCTGCAGATGATGTGGTCCTGTTGGCTTCATCAGAACGTGATCTCCAGCTTTCACTGGAGCAGTTCACAGCAGAGTGTGAAGCAGCTGGGATGAGAATCAGCTCCTCTAAATCCGAGACCATGGTCCTGACTCGGAAAAGGGTAGAATGCCTTCTCCAGGTCAGGGGCGAGGTCCTGCCCCAAGTGGAGGAGTTTAGGTATCTCAGGGTCTTGTTCACGAGTGAGGGAAGGGTGGATCAGGAGTTCGATAGGTGGATTGGTGCTGCGTCTGCAGTGATAGGGGCGTTGTGCAGGTCTGTCGTGGTGAAGAGAGAGCTGAGCCAGAAGGCTGCTGCCCCACGACCCAACCTCAGATAAGCGGAATGGAATGGGTGGATGGGTTATTAAAAACAAACTAGTTGGGTTATCTCCATCATGGACAGGTGGCTGATCTCAGGATGTTGTGAAGGTTTCTTTTACCAGGAAATGGATTGAGTTGAAATCAGCTGCTGGGTAAACTGATGTTTGTTATAATAAATAAAAAATGATAATGTTTTTATAAAACTGTTGAACATCCAGTGAAGGTTAAACTAGCTGGAACCAGATGAGATCTGACATCTGTGGAGGAGAAGAGCTGCTGAAGCTTCCTCACCGACTCAGTGGGCCTGACTCCGGTCAGAGGGGCGTAGGCTACCCGGTACTGCTGGACCTGGCCTGAGGCAGGCTCCCAGCGCACATTCAGGCTGTTGGGGGTGGGGTTGTACACCTGGATGTTCCTGGGTGGGGTCCTGGGGACTGCAAAGGTCACAGAGGTCAAGAGAAAGTGATGTCAGAAGCAGAGCAATAATAATTCTTCCCTTCTCAACAGAATTTCATAACAACTGGCATCCAAGGCCCGGAGGGCCGGCTGGCTGCCATCAGTTTACAAACATCAGTGATTCAGTTCCTAAAAACGTCAGAAAGGTTCTAAACACAACAGAAAACACGTCAAACCAGAGGAGATGGATGCTTCAGGTCTGGAATGTCCAAACGGAACTCTTACAGCAGAGTCTAGGAGATTCTGTTCAGTCAGACAAACAAAACATCTGGACTGAAACCTGATTCAGAGAGGCAGTCATGTTAGGAGTTAAGCCCCGACGCCGAGAGCAGCAGAACCTCCTGACGTCTCTATGTGACGGGAGAAAAGCATTCTTTTGGGTTTATGCAGAAACTCATCACTTCCACTTTAAATGCAACCAGATGTGCAGATCCTCTGGCATCTGGACACATCTGGAGCTTCAGCCAATAAAAGAAGAATTCAGTCTCCTACCCCTACCCCCATGCTGTCTGTTGGATGAAACTTTGTCTCTGTTGTTGTGGAACCACAATCAGTCAGAAGAGAAGATGGAACCACAGACAGAAACAGACTTTTGTTGAGGCTACACTGACAGACATTCCCACCACACAGGGTCCAGCTGTGGAATATGGAGCTGCTGCTGTTCTGAGGAAGAGGAACCAGAGGAACCAGGAGAACCTGAGAATACACGATGATGATGATGATGTTAGCTGCCTCCAGGCTGCCTGTGCTCCCCCAGCCACAGAGGAGAGGGCGTCTCCCCCATCAGCTGTCTCTGAAGCTTCATCAGACTGCCGCGCTGTGGACATCGAACCAGACCAGCAGCTTCTGCCTCTGTTGCTGCTGAGGCTGCACGGGTTCTGGTTTCACTTTTAAACCTTAGATTCTACAGCATGGCGTGGTTTTAGTAATCCACCATGTTTTATCTAATGGTTGTGGTGGTTCTGTGTGATGCTGCCTCACTAGAATAGATCTGACCTGAACTCACTTGGCTCCTAAAATGTTTACCAATCAGAACCAGAACTCTACTTACGAGTCTTCCCATTGTCCGACTGGCGTAGACCTTCACCCTCGGGGTAAACCGGAACCACCGTCACGCTGTAGGGAGTGTCTGACAGCAGGTTCCTGAGGACGGTGTTGGTGGTTCCACCTGAAACCTGCTCCTGGTACCACAAAAACCACAAATATCCATCAGAATGTTGGTTCTGATCACAGCAGGAAGTCATCTGAACATCAATCAGAGGAACAAAAACAAGTTCATTTGTTCTTTCAACAAAAAATATGTTACAGGCATTATAGTTATGATGACTACGGTTATTTTATTACAGTCACACACTGGCCAGACCCAAAAAAGGTCACTGCCAAAACACTAATATTTGGTTGGACCTCCTTTAGCTTTGATTACATCACACATTCTCTGTGGCGTTGTTTCCATCAGCTTCTGCAGCATCACCAGGTTTATCTCCATCCAGTGTTGCATTAATGTGTCACCAAGGTCTTGCATTGATGATGGTAGAGTCTGACCTTCTCCAGCACATCCCAAAGATTCTCCATGGGGTTCAGGTCTGGACTCTGTGGTGGCCAATCCATGTGTGGAAATGATGTCTCATGCTCCCTGAACCACTCTTTCACTATTTGAGCCCCATGAATCCTGGCATTGTCATCTTGGAATATGGCCGTGCCATCAGGGAAGATGGAATAACCTGGTCATTCAGTAGATTCAGGTAGTCAGCTGACCTCATTCTTGGAGCACATCCTGTTGCTGAACCTAGACCTGACCACCTGCAGCAACCCCAGATCATAGCCCCGCCCCCACAGGCTTGTACAGTAGGCACTAGGCATGATGGGTGCATCACTTCATCTGCCTCTCTTCTTACCCTGATGCACCCATCACTCTGGAACAGGGTCCATCTGGACCAGCTGCTGTCAGTCACTGCCCCTGTTCTCCAGTGTGGACCTTGGCTCCGCCCCTTTTGCCCCTTTGCCCCAGCCTTCGGTGAAGGGTATTACCCACAATTCTTTGCTTAGTGGGAACTTTGAGAAGGTGGCGGAGCAATAGCTCACGTATTCTTTCTGAAAATACGTATTTCAATTCTAATTATTGAAGTATTAAGTATTAAAGTTGAAGTCCCAAGTCATCATCACACACTGGTGAAATTACATCTCTGCATCTGACCCATCCCCATGGTGGGGAGCGGTGAGCTGCAGACACGGCCGCGCTCGGGAACTACTTGGTGGTTTAACCCCCCAATCCAACCCCTTAGTGCTGAGTGTCAAGCGAGGAGGCATTGGGTCCCATTTTTTCAAAGTCTTTGGTATGACCCGACCGGGAATCGAACCCTGATCTCCCAGTCCCGGGGCGGACACTCTACCACTAGGCCACCGGAGCTGGTATTTTACTATTGTGTACATATATGATTACACACGTTCTCTGGTGGGAAGATGCACCACTGAAAAACGCTGTTCGCTGATAACGATGCTGGTGTGTCATTCTGGACACGACATGCCAATCATTTAATCACTTGTTTAGTTTTAAAGTCCTTTAAAACAACAAAGTAGCACAAACAGGAAGTCACGGTCGATGACATGATGCTCGCTGGCCCAGTTACTCACTCGTTCACTACGCACGAGGAGCCTTATGTGGACTCAGAGGAGCGTAGGGTGCAGCGTGGGTATTGGGTCTGGGCCTACAACTCTGGTCAGGAGTCATTCTCTATGCCAGTGTTTCCCAACCCTGGTCCTCAGGGACCACTGTCCTGCATGTTTTCCATGTTGCCCTTTCAAACCCCAGTGGTTCCCTGCTGCCACACGCCGGACATGAATGAATGAGTGACTAACAGGCATCTGCAGCACTTGATGTCCTCCTGAGGAGGCCATCTAAATCAGGTGTGCTGAAGCAGAGACATGGAAAACATGCAGGACAGTGGTCCCTGAGGACCAGGGTTGGGAAACACTGGTCTATGCCAACGATAACTAGATATTTCTTAAAGCCTCTTGCTACCGCTGCTGCAAACGTTCAATGCAGTTTGGACTGAATATTTCTCTGTTCTACATCCTTTTCTAAACAATGCGGTACAGGCAGAAGAACTTCCAGTTCCCAAGACAAACAGTGTCATCGTCCAGTCAGTGATGTTTAATGTTTTTTCATCTGTAGCTGTGTTTAGTGATTTGTTGATGTGTTTTGCACTTCAGTGCCACCTAGTGTCAGAGATATCCAACATTAGACAACAATAACAACCTGCTCATAATAAACCAGTGACTCGTGCTTTAGACCAGATGACTCACCATGTCTTCAGCACCTCCAGATGCAGGAACGTAGAAGAGACGGTACTGGCGGACGTTGCCTTCTGCTGCCTCCCAGTGCACTCGGAGGGAGCTGGTAGTGGGATCAGTAACCCTGAGATTCTTCACACCACCTAGAACCTCTGTGAACATCACAAAGAGCCATTAGAGTATCCAGTCTCCCTCACACCAGCAGGTCTCTGGGCCAGGTCACCTTTCTCAGAGACACCTGGTTCTCAAACATTCTACCTGGAAGAATACAGGCTGAAAGGAAAAGCGATGTTTGACAGGTGTCTTCAGGGTCAGACCTTCACCAGTCTTCTCAACTTACTTGTCTTTCCGTTCGCTGACAGATGTTTTCCCTCCACATCAAAGTAGACGGGGACCACGGTCACTTTGTACTCGGTGTCTGGACGCAGCTCCCTCAGCACCGTGTTGGTGGTCACCCCAGATACTGAGGTCTAAGGAGGGAAGACATGAAGAGCGGAGTGAAGTTAGTAACCACCAGATGGACCTTCCTGATGTTCTACCATCATCCACAGTGTCACTGATGACAACTGACCGTGCTGGTGCTTCCTCCAGCAGCAGGGACATAGAGGACTTTATACTGCTGGACGTCACCCTCAGCTGGGTCCCAGCGGACCTTCAGTGAGTTGACTGTGGGGTCAGTCACCTGGAGGTTCTTGACTCCACTCAGTGGTTCTGAAAGAGCAGAGATGGAAGACGGACTGACACAAGTGGAGTGGTGTGATGGTCTGTCGCCTTCCCCAGCTGATGGTCCAAGTCATCTAAACATCTCCAGAACCTGAAGTGTTGCTGTGGGAAGGAGTTCATCTGAAGTTCTACATGACCGCACGCTGCGAGGACTTCTAGGATGAAGAATCTTTAAAAGGCTTCTGGAGCTTTGGCTCAAGGTTTTTCTTTTCCTCTGGAAAACCACTTAGAGGACGACCTCCAATCACAACTACTGCACCCCCCCTCCAGCAACACCATCACTACCTGTAGGCTTCCCCAGTCTTTGGATCAAAACTATTAAACTGTCCACTTACTGGTCTTCCCCTTCTCTTCCTGCCTAATTCCCTCTACATCCGGGTAAATGGGAATGACGGCCACATTGTAAGGTGTGTCTGCATTCAGGTTCCTCAGGATGGTCGTGGTGGTTCCAGCAGACACCTCCTCCTGTTAAATGGGATCAAACCAGCCTCAGCACACGAGCAGGTCATCCCCAAACCTGAAAAAGCAATTAGCCACAGAAAAGTTCTTTACCATCTTCTCTTCTCCTCCCGGCACAGCTGCATACAGGACCTTGTAGCTACGAACGTTCCCCACTGCCGGGTCCCAACGAACTGTCAGAGTGCTGATGGTTGGATCTGTAACTTTCAGGTTCTTCACTCCACCCAAAGGATCTGAGGAAGAAGAGTGGGTCTAGTGGTTCATCACAAGATCCAACAGTCTCTAAACCAAAACTGATGTGAACCCAATTCTGATCCAGTGGCCCAGAGGTTTGATTTGGGTCCAGGTTCAGGTAATTACCCTGATCACATGACCCTAACCTACAGGCTCTGATCACGTGACCCTAACCTACAGGCTCTGATCACGTGACCCTAACCTACAGGCTCTGATCACGTGACCCTAACCTACAAGCTCTGATCACGTGACCCTAACCTACAGGCTCTGATCACGTGACCCTAACCTACAAGCTCTGATCACGTGACCCTAACCTACAGGCTCTGATCACGTGACCCTAACCTACAGGCTCTGATCATGTGACACTAATGTGAAAACAAACATGCTTTTGAACCCATCACACTCACTAGTCTTTCCGTTTTCGGACAGTGGGTTTCCCTCCATCTCGGGGTAGACTGGAACCACGGTGACGGTGTACTCTGTGTTTGGTTCCAGGTTCTTCAGGACAGTGCTGGTGCTGGTTCCAGGAACTTGGTCCTTGTAGGAAGAGAAGGAAGCCGTTTGAAGAATGAGAACGGAGTTAGAAAGGCTGCAGATGTTGGACTGACTGCTGTGACCCAGCTGTTTCAGACAGTGTTTAGTTATTTTAACTCTTACATGAAAGATCATTTCCTCCTTGGAATAAACCTTGTTTCTGCTAAAGACCCGTCACGACCCGGCTCATAGAACCGCAACAGAAAGTGGAGACTGAACACTGAGTTGAATAAAAACAGTCCTTTAAAATCCTGAAGCCTGACCCCTCATCCACACCAAGTGTAGCATGGATGCAGACCAGAATCCCCGTGGCTTGTCATTTCCACCAACTGTGGATGGTGTGTGGAACATCTCTGGAAAGTTTCTTGTGAGTTCACACGATAACAACTATGAGTATAGAGTAGACTGTGAACTGATCTGATCAGAACCAATGAATTTCGGTCTTTGAGGAAGCTGCTCAGTTTCCGGTCCGCATCCGTCCAGGACCCGGTGAAGGGTTAGGGTCAGGCTTTCTGTCTCCCTCACAGGTGCATTCAGGCTCTGCACACCAGGCAGAAAAAACAAGTCTAGCAAACTTCTCCACAACCTTTCTCGCTAGAGCAGAACCTCCCGGTGGCCGGACTCTTTACACGTTAGAACTTTGTGTTTGATTTGATTGCATTTCTGCTCTAACTGGTTCAAACAGCTGGTTTGGTCCTTACCACATCCTGTTCTCCTCCAGCAGCTGGCACCCAGATCACAATGTATTCACGAACATTTCCCTCAGGTGGCTCCCAGCGAACGTTTAAGGTGCTGGTGGTGGGATCGGTCACCTGCAGGTTTCTCACAAACCCCAGCGGACCTGAACAGAACCACCAGACAGGACAGCTGCTGTAATGATGTCATCTCAGAACGTTCTCCTGTTCTGTTATTAAAGCTAAAGTCAGTGTGCAGCCAGCCTGGTTGAACATGGGGACTGATCCTTTCATGTCATTTATTCACAGAACTCATTGGATTACACATTTAGAGCATCACCCAATACTCGGTTCTGTAAAACGGACCCCCCAGAAGCCAAAGGTGGTTTATAAATAAGGCCACGTATAAGTAGAGCGACTCAGACAGCATTTACCAGCTGTCAGGTTCTTTGGGGTCGCACTAAAAAGTTTAAAGACACAACTAAAGAGCTCTGCTTCTATGAGTCAGTGGACCTGGATCTGAGGCCAATAGAAATGACCCACACCCTACAGTCATTCACACATGATGAGCTACACCGTAGCCACTACTTGGTGTGCGTATGTGTGTGTGTGCGTGTGAGAATGTGTGTGTGCGTATGTGTGTGTGTGCGTGTGAGAATGTGTGTGTGTGTGTGTGTGTGTGCGTGTGAGTGTGTGTGTGTGTTTTCCAGGATCCTCTGGAGGTTTCTTCCTGTTAAAAGGGAGTTTTCCTTCCCACTGTCGCTACATGCTTGCTCAGTATGAGGATTGTATCAACACACAGTCAGTGTCTTGATGCAATCTGCTGGGTTCCTTATATAGGAAACCTTTTTACTGATTGGCTTAATGAACTGAACTGTATTGGAACGTTTACTTTGTGAAGAGCCTTGAGACGACTCTTGTAGTGATTTGGCGCTATAGAAATAAACTGAATTGAATTGAGGCACCAGCGGTCCCTCCGACCACCAACACTACTGAACTTACGAGTTTTGCCGGTGTCGGTGAGACTCGGCCCGTCTCCCTCTGCGTACACAGGGACCACAGTGATGGTGTAGCGGGTATCAGGAAGGAGTTTCTGAAGGACGGTTGAGGTGGTGCTCTCTGACACAGATTCCTTTAAAACACAGAAGATGACCTCAACAATCACCTCTGACCTCCAACAGCAGGAACATGTCAGAAAATAATAACGTAATATTTTCCACTGAAATAATTTTATCATTTATAAAGTTTGATTTTTTTTTTTTTTTTTTTACAAAAAAACAAAATCCAAAAACATGTCTTTTAAGGGGCCATGGCCACATTTATCTTGTTGTTGGGTGGTCTAATGTAGCGTACATGTCTGACCTGCTCTCTATTTAAGTTATTCATGTTAAAAATGAGAAAGAGAGAGAGAGAGAGAGAGAGAGAGAGAGAGAGAGAGAGAGAGAGAGAGAGAGAGAGAGAGAGAGAGAGAGAGAGAGAGACAGAGAGAGAGAGAGAGAGAGAGAGAGAGACGGCTGGTTCTAGAAAAGCTTCATAACAACAAATAACAACAAGCCACTCCAGCTACATGTTCCAACCCACTTCAACATCAGCTGTTGGTCGCAGCAACGCTACCACAGAACAATGGGATGGGATGGATGGATGGACGGATGGATGGATGGTTGGATGGACGGACGGACGGACGGACGGACGGACGGACGGACGGACGGACGGACGGACGGACGGACGGACGGACGGACGGATGGGTGGGTGATGGAGTGTCTGACCTGAGACCAGCCTCAGATTCAGCGTTTAATGGAAGCCAGATTGAACTTTTATCACTTTGACGTTTTTGGATGAAAACTAAAAGAGGGGATGTGATGACCTTACCACAATCTCCAGACCTCCATCTACAGGGATGTAGACAACCTTGTAGCCTTGAACATTGCCTCCAGCTGGGTTCCACCGCACCGTGAGTGTGGTGATGGTCGGGTCTGTCACCTTCAAGCCGCTCACTCCACTTAAAGGCACTGAAGCAGAAAAAGCAGTCAGATTCAGGTTCTGACTGGAACGTGTCCTCACCCTGGCTGCCACTTACGAGTCTTTCCATCGTCGGACTGCCGTTTTCCTTCCCGGGCCGGGTACACAGGCTGCACAGATACGGTGTACCGGGTATCTGGCTGCAGGTTCCTGAGGACGGTGGAAGTAGTTCCTACAGGAACTTGTTCCTGTGAGACACATTCTGTTGGAGTCATCTGCATCTCATCTGAACAATGTCTACCAGAACAAATTCTCACCATCTCCTCTTGTCCCCCAGCAGAGGGAACGTAGAAGACCTTATAGAGACGCACAGCTCCATCAGCCGGGTCCCAGTTAACGTTCAGGGATGTCATGGTGGGGTCGGTCACCCTTAAGTTCTTCACTCCTCCCAGAGGCCCTAACAGACAAGAAGTGGTGAAGAAATGTGTTCCTCATGAGGAACCAGGTTTGATACACTGGTGGTTCATAGATTTCTGGAGACCAGTCTGGTTCTGTGATGAACCTTCAGGTGCCTCTCAGACCAAACAGAGGAACTCTGAGCCTGTTAACCATCAGCGCCACAGAAACCACCAACTATCTTCTGCTAATGTCCACATACGTCGTTGGATCAGATCAAATGAATGGTTCTATCAGACAAAACCAGATGTTTGTCTTCTGAACCCAGCTTACTTGTTTTTCCATTTTCAGACATAATCTTCCCATCTCCTCCAACGTAAACTGGAACCAGAGAGACCGTGTAGAGTGTGTCAGGCTGCAGGCCTCGTAGGACTGTGGTGGTGGTTCCAGCTGACACCGTCTCCTGGGTTTCACAACAAACTCAATCAGTTCAGAAACTAGGCAGGTTCCATCACAACGGGTTGGAATTCACCAGAACCAGGAAGAACAATAATAATGTTGGTGCTTTAATGCCCCTTCCATCAACAGATCTCTCACAGCACTAAACAGGTTTAAAAACCAGTCAATGAGAAATAAACATGAAGAGTTCAAATGAAACTATTAAAAATAGGTCAAATACAACAAAAGTCAATAGAAAAATATCTAATCAAAAGAGCCAAACTTGGTCCTAAAAATGATTGGCCTACAACATTTTTTTAAACAGTCAGTTGGTAGAGAAGCCCTCAGAATGTCAGGTCACCCGATGTCCCATAGTCTTCAGATTTGTTCTGGAGGTATGAAGAAGCTTAGACTGGGTCAAGCGAAGGGATCAGGGATCCTGATAGGAAAGTAACGGGTCTGAGGTATCAGGGCTCATGGCTATGAATGCATAGATGGGTTAGAAGGGAACCCTTAAAGGCTAGTTTTATTTTTCCATCTGCGTCGGTATGGAGACACTCAACGCCATTATCTGTCACTGCAAAGGCTCTCCAAGGACGGACGAAGAACAGCCAACTTTTCTAACTAACTTTTCTAACTATCCTTCGAAAGCAATGGAGACCGCAAGCCTGTGATTGGTCAGGACACCGCTTCCTGCACCGCCATCCCCCCTCAAAGAAATTAAACGACAGCCGAACACATCAGGCTACGGACACGGATAAAGTCTGATGATATAAACGTTTGTACACCCGTGGCTCAAAGATACGCAGCAAACTTTTTATTTGTGTCAGGAAATTACAGGAAACGTGAGTTTAGAGGAGCTCACTGGATGTGTCCGTGTTCAATAGTCTCTGAAATACATAAACACAATGTAAACACACTAGAGACGTGACTGCAAGGATGGCAGGATGCCCCAGAACAGCGCTACGCCCTCTGCTGTCCTGGGGGAGAATTGCTTCACAACGTGGACGCACCAGTGGAGAAGTAGAAAAGGAAATGTCTCCATTAGCACGTTAGCGTGTGAGTGCTAACATGCTGACGGAGAACTAGCCTAACATCCAATCCTGGTAGGAACAGGAAGTCAACGGAGTTAACAGAACATGGTGGTAAGGTTGCGGCTCATGATGTAGCCAGCTCGGCAGGGAGGGCAAGTCCGGACCATGCTGCTGGACATGGTGAGTGAACGGGTTTTACTTGTTGAGGATAATTTGCTCTTTTGAGTGTAGTGTGAAAAGAAAATTGGAGACAAATGATGCGTTCACATCCCTTTAATACCAGAATGTGGCAGGCGTATATTAAAAGCTCTTCACTAAGTGGCTAATCGATAATCGCTTACCCAATCCTTGCCTTAAAGGGCGACGCTTATACAAAATGGAACATTTTGATCCATTCAGACCTTTATCTTCTTCAGACAAATAGTATGTATTATAGAGACAAAACTGGGACAGTGAGTTTGTCTAATAACAGCCCATTAGGGAAAACAAGTGACCTAACCAACCCAGCAGGGTAATTAACACTGCTCCACACAGGGGGGAGGTGATAAGTGTGCAGAGAAGAAGCCCCAGCGAGAACAATAGGGGAGTGGAGTAGGGTGGCACATAAGTGTGGTCATGGCCGGTTCAGAACCTGGAGGCTCCTCACACCGCCCAAAGGTTCAGCCCTAGGGGATGTCACAGGAGACTGTGTGTAGCTATGAGGTGGACTGACCCATGTGGATACATTCATTCCGGTTCTCGAGATAAGACCACTTAAAGACGGTGCCAGTGACACCAGCGCTTGAGTAAAACCTATTGACCAAGATGTCATGGTCGGTAGGAACAAGCTGGAAAGAACTGTGGGATAGGATTCAAACACAGCATAGAAACTGGTTCTGGACCTACCGAGCTCTCAGCTCCTCCAGCAGCAGGAGCATAAACGACTCGGTACTCCACCACTCGGCCTTCAGCTGGCTCCCAGCGCACATTTAGTGTGGTCATGGTCGGGTTCAGAACCTGGAGGTTCCTTACACCACCCAAAGGTTCTGCTCAAAAAAATATTATACAGTTGAGTCAGCAGCAGAACCAGGGATCACTTTCATTCTTTTACTTTTTCCTGGATCATTTGTCTTCAGCAGAACGTCAGTCCAACTGATGAAATGGACTGGTTCTGTTGCTAGAGAGAGACCATGACTCAGCATCTGACTGCGGGTGGGTTCTGACTGGGAGTGGGTTCTGACTGGGAGTGGGTTCTGACTGCGGGTGGGTTCTGACTGGGAGTGGGTTCTGACTGGGAGTGGGTTCTGACTGCAGGTGGGTTCTGACTGGGAGTGGGTTCTGACTGGGAGTGGGTTCTGACTGTGGGTGGGTTCTGACTGGGAGTGGGTTCTGACTGTGGGTGGGTTCTGACTGGGAGTGGGTTCTGACTGGAAGTGGGTTCTGACTGCAGGTGGGTTCTGATGGTTTTTCATACTGGTTCTGCCTTCTCCAGAGATGTCCCGGCTGACTCCTGAGGGATAGACGGCGGCTACGGTGACAGAGTACTGAGTGTCGGGTTGCAGCTGCTGCAGGATCATGTTGGTCTTCTTCCCTCCAACCTGGACCTGTTCAGAGGGTCAAAAGCAGAAGTCACGATCACAGAACCTGTGAGCAGGATCATGAGTACATGTAGCTACGTGGTGTGTAGGTAGCTAGCTCCGCGTAGCTACGTGCTGTGTAGCTAGCTAGCTACGCGTAGTTATGTGCTGTGTAGCTAGCTAGCTACACGTAGCTACGTGTTGTGTAGCTACGTGCTGTGTAGCTACGTGCTGTGTAGCTACGTGCTGTGTAGCTACGTGTTGTGTAGCTACGTGCTGTGTAGCTACGTGCTGTGTAGCTAGCTAGCTACATGCACCTACATGCTGTGAGGACAGCGTACGTTCACTACAGGGCAGGTTTCTACTTCACAAGTTGTTCCAAATAAACTAAAATATCTCAAAAACTAAACCTCACATCAGTTGTTTTTAATTATTTTCAGAGAGAGAAGTAGCAGAAGAGTTTGATGGATAATGTGTGTGGTATGTAAAAGTTGGGTCATTAAAAGACTGAAAACCGATATTTTCCGATATTAATGGTAGATCGATAATATCGAATATCTAAGGAGTTGTGTGATGTTTTGTTTGGAGTTAGTTTTGTTCTTGTCAGGAAATGTTTGTTGTCTGAGTGAATAGCTGTCAGTCAGTTTGGTTTCCATGACAATGCGAGTATGTTAGGGAGCAGAGTGGGAGGAGTTTCTCATGGAGAAATTCTAAAGTTGTCAGTAACTGAATCTGGACTGGAACCAGATCGGTGCGGTTTGTCTGTGGCTCCACAAAGGATCCCAAATCCCAGCATAGCTCCAGGAGGATCTCCTTCAGGAACCCGTTCCTTCCAGAGAGCATGCTCGGCCACATCCTCCACTAACACCAGATCAGCCGTGGGTCTCAGGTGTGTTTCTAGGTTCTACCAGCAGGTGTGTGATGGAGCTGCTTCTCCACAGACATCATTACTAGAATCATTAGTGGATGACTGAGACCCCCGTTCTACCACTAGATGCTGTTGGTACACATGGTCAGAGCTGTTCTGATGTGTAGGAACATTTCTACACACCAGTACCAGATGGTGAACACCACACCATGTGGAGAATGGTTCCTACGCTCAGATCTGTGCGTACGTACGGCTGATGAATGAGGGCCCTGGTGTTGGTCCTCTCTGAGGGAGCGTGTCTAACTTGGTGAGGCTGTCCCTGACTGCTGTGTCACGTGTTCCTTCTGTGTGTGAGGAAGTCCTGGACCAGTCTTAGACTCGGACACCAGCTGGTTCTGGTTTTGGTTCCTGAGCAGCGATTACAGACCCTTCCTGCTGCTGACATCATGACTGAGGGAACATTGTCCAAACCTCTCAGAGACACATTCTTCTGGCCAAGTCAGCAAGCAGGAATGTGTTGGATCCAGGATCTCTGAGCGGAGCCAAAGGTCCAAACTGACAACAGACCCAAGAAGCTCCGGATGGAGGCAGACTGTTCCTCCACAAGCCAAGGCCCCAAACATGAATGTTATGTGTTTATGTGGAAGGCTTCAGGTCACAGTTCAGCTCACATGAACAGACCCGACCCGCTGCAGACTGCTGCTTCTGGAATCTGTTTGATTTTTTATTCATTTCAGCAACATTAAAGGTTTAATTAGTTTTTATAAAGTCAAATCTGGTGTTCTAATGTCTCCGGATCTTCAGCTCAGAACCTTAAAATGGGTCTAGAACCGAAGTCCTGAAACGGTCCTGGTCCATGGAAACCCAGAGCATTCTTTACCTTCCAACAGTCTGAATAAAATCATCTTTCCATCCAGAAGCTGCGGTTTGATGCTTCAGCTGAAATTAGACACCTGCCCACTTCCTGTTTAACCTTTTGCTCTAGCTTCCAAACATCTGCTGATGCTTTTTTTCTGTGTGCAGCAGAAACGTGTTCTTCTGACCAACATGTCAGGAGCAAACTTACAGAGAGCGGCTCCCCTCCAGCCAGGGGTTTGTAGGTGATCTTGTAGTTGTCGACAGGTCCGGGGGCGGCGTCCCACCTCACTGTCAGCGTGGAGGTGGTGGCGTTAAACACCCTCAGGTTTCGAGGAGGCTCCGAAGGAACTGGAAGGACAGATTAACACCCAGTGAGAAGAAACTGAAACGTGTTAGTGTGATGACAGGTGAAGATGAGGATGAGGAGTCTTCCAGTGTGATGAAGCTAGAAGGTGGGGGGGTGTCAGGGTGGACAGAGGGATGATGGAATATGGAGCTGGAGTTCAGAAGCTTCTCATTTAATAACCTGATCACCTTCTGGATCCAAACTGATTTGGGTTATTAAATGAAATGTTTTGTTCAGCTGATGTGCAGCAACATGAAAATGAAGATGATGATGTTACTGATGAAGCATAAGCAGAATGAATATGGATGATGACCCAGAGTCCAGCACGGGTCCAGATCTGTTGATATTTTGGACTCAACTGCTCGTTTCTTCTGGTTATTATTTTACCACCTGGAGCCTCGTGGCTAATCTTAAACTCTTCTATTTTGATTTGTTTTAACCTGATTGTTGTCTGTGAAGCTCTTTGGTCAGCCTTGTGGTGAAAATGTGACCCTGACCTGGGGTGCAAAACCGATTCTTTCTTCATCCTGGGTTAAGAGTGGGATTGGTCTATGAGGGACGCCTCACTGATCTAGCAGCTCCCTCTGAAACCCCACAGTGGTCAGCAGCTCCATCAGAATCGTCCAACTGATGAGTCCATCTCATGATGGTCCAGGAATTATGTCCACACCAGTAACAGTTTCCCAGCAGGTCCACTAAGTGCCTCCAGTAGACCCAGAACTGTGGATTGGTGCATACATCAGGCAGGAAGACGACGTGGAGCTGAGAGTTTACCCGATAACGGCAAATAAAATCAACCATGCTAGTGGGCATTTCTTACCATAAAAATGTATTTATGTTGTTAATATTAGGTTTCAACGGGATTAAACACTGCCGATGTTTACTCCAAACTCAACTTCAAACAAAAAAAACACGACGAGCTTCGGGAAACGTCTCTAAAGGCTGAAAGGAGGTAAATCTGCTAAAGTCCTTGACAGAAAACCGTGGGATTTAGTGGTGATTTCGTTAGATTTGATGAACTTTAAGATCAAAACCGCTGTGAGATGTTGAAGCAACAGTAGTCACACTCACTTTGAGCGCCGCGCTGCGACAGATGCTGCTGCAGACGCTGCAGCAGCATCTGCAGCAGCGTCTGTCGCAGGCTGTCTCTGCAACTGTGATTGGTCAAATGACAACACACGACTGGCATGCTAGAACAAAGATAGTTTGTGACCAAGATGAATCTCCTTCTTTCTCTTATTGAATCTCATAGTGACTGAAACCCGACAGAAGACCCTCCTCCCCTCAAAACAAAAACTCTTCGGACCTATTCGATTCACGTGAACGCCATATTTGGCTTCAAAAAATGTCAACTTTCACCAAAAAGCGACACGATTGCAGGTATGTTTCAGGACTTTAAGAAAACAAGCTGGAGCTGGCCACGCCCACCCACCCCCAGGGGTGGTTCTAGGCTACCATCCCTCACTGTGATGTCACAAATGGGTACTTTTTCAAATGGCTCATTTTGGCAGATCATACCTGAAACCAAACGCTGAAAAAACCAGACGGACGAGTTTTTTATGCTTGGAGTGTTTCTAGTTTAGCATCTTTTGTCCCCTGAATCAGAATTATTACCCAGCTGGAATGACTGGATGTAGACGTGAAAACCTGTTAGTTGTGTTTCTGGTGGGATGATTGCACAGCGTGGAAACAAACAAACATGCAAGACAAGATGTGCTTTCCAGGAACTGTCTGGGTCCATGTTACCATTAAACACAGAACCATGAGCAAAACACAGAAAGAACCCGTCCTTCTCATGTCACATACCATCTGAAGCCTTTACCACTAAAAGAGAGAAACAGCATGGTTTAAGGGGAGTTCTAGCTGGACGGTAAGGATCATGGTGCTAGGACAGCTTAGGCTATCTTACGTGTCCGCTCGCGCCCCATCAGGTCTTCACTCTCTGATTCATCAGGGTAGATGGCTGTGACCGTCACCAGGTACTCTGAATCAGGGTCCAGGTTCTCCAGAGTGTAGGTGGTCTCATCATGGTTCAGGATGGCCTGGGGAAGGACAAAGTCCAGACTGATTTCTGACCTCAACACAAAGGAGAGCGAGAGCTGACTGATAGAAAGGCACCTAGGTAGGTACCTAGGTAGGTACATCATGTAACTGAAGCCTTGAGGTTGTAAAAACAACTAAAGTGAGATTCTGCAGCATCGGTTCAACCCTAGCCTGATCCAGAAGAAAGTTCCAGAGCTGTAGAAGACCTTCTGCCTTGGTCCAGTACCTAAGAAATCTCACCCATCTGTCCTTAATGTCTACAGATATGTTGTCCTAACATCAAACATCATGAAGGTCCTCCAAAGACTGCTACTGGCCCTTCTGAATAAACAAACCCCTTCCAGGACCATCTGCAGTTTGATTGTCACCATGGGGCTGGAGCTGAAGACACCATCACATCCCTGCTTCAACAATCCCACAGCCTTCTGGACCAATCAGCAGTTCTGTGATGTCAGGAACACCAGAAGACACTGGTGGACACCCCACCTTCTCCTGGATCAAGAACTACTTGACAAACATGAGTGTGTGAGACCAAAGGGATAGGGTAGGAAGCTGAGATTGTTGAGTGTTTGCAGCAAGATGTTCCAGATCTTCAATAGGTCTGCTGTGGAGACAATCTGATATGCAGGCATCTGCTGGAGCAGCAGCATCAAAGCCAGAGGTTGTAAAAGCTGAAGAAGCTGATAAAGAAGGTGGGTTCTGTTCTGCTTCAGAACATGATGAACAACCCTGATCCTTCTGTCCATAAACCATGGTCTCTTAGGTCAGAGTCTTCTTCAGATCTGCTGCAACACAGCAGATCATTCCTGCCCACAGGTAGAACCATGTAGACCCAACTAGAACAAGTTAGAACTCACTAGAACCATCACCAGGACCCTCTGAAGGAATGTTAATAGTGAGTTTCTGCAGCACCTTATTCACCTCTGGGGTGAATAAAGGAATGGACTCTAAAGACCCGTTCTCCATCCTCTGACCTGATCTTACTCATTTGATTGGTGTTCAGCTCCAGAACACCAGAGCTTCATTTGGGTTCTTTTGGCTCCATTTCAAGGCTCAGAAGAACTTTAAACACTCGCAGCCAATGTCACCTTCAGGAAAGTCACAAACGTGAGCTTCATGTAAACAGCACTGCTGACTCGGCTTCCTCTGATGGACTTACATCCTGAGAGGCGGCTTCACCCTTCTTGGTCCAAGTGAGTCGGTACAGGGCCACATCAGGGGCACCGTGCTCCCATGTGGCCCTGAACGAGGTTTGGGTCACCTCAGAGAACCGCAAGTTCTTGGGAGCAGGAACAACATCTGTTCACATAGAGAAGAATGTCAGGAGACTTCAGATACAAACTTTATAAATGTCACATCAGAACCCGACTAATACCTGGGTTCAGTGAGTCAGAACCCGACTAATACCTGGGATCAGTGAGTCAGAACCCGACTAATACCTGGGTTCAGTGAGTCAGAACCTGACTCATACCTGGGATCAGTGAGTCAGAACCCGACTAATACCTGGGATCAGTGAGTCAGAACCCGACTAATACCTGGGATCAAAGCAGTGAGTCAGAACCCGACTAATACCTGGGTTCAGTGAGTCAGAACCCGACTAATACCTGGGATCAGTGAGTCAGAACCTGACTAATACCTGGGTTCAGTGAGTCAAAACCCGACTAATACCTGGGATCAAAGCAGTGAGTCAGAACCCGACTAATACCTGGGATCAGTGAGTCAGAACCCAACTAATACCTGGGTTCAGTGAGTCAGAACCTGACTAATACCTGGGATCAGTGAGTCAGAACCTGACTAATACCTGGGTTCAGTGAGTCAGAACCCGACTAATACCTGGGATCAAAGCAGTGAGTCAGACTACGACACCTGGAGCTGACTATAGGTCAACAGTTACAGTGATGGGATTAATTTTCCAACCGATTACTGTCTGAAAGCTACATGCCATTCTGGTTAGTGGACCCAGGATTAAGGTCAGAGGTCTAGATCTGTTCGGTCTGGAGATTCAGGCAGACCTGCAGTTTTCCCATTAGCTGGATTGAACACTTCAGTAAATGGATGTCTGACCTGTGATGGCAGTTCCGAGCATCACGGTTCCGGGGCCTTCGTCATAAACCGGAGTGACGGCGACATCATACTCGGTCTGAGAGATGAGACTGGTCAGAACCTGGGTGGTGATGTCACCGTTCACTTCAACCTGCCAGTCAAAACATGTCATTACGTTAATTCCTGCTGAATGGTCGGGTCTCCCAGGGCTGGCTGGTCCTTGGTGAAGACAAAGAGGGGTTCATAAGAAAGAAGAGAACAAAGAATCCAACTCTACCTCCTTTAGATCTCCTTCCTCAGGTTTGTAGGTGATGATGTATTTACGAACGGCTCCAGGAGCTGCGTCCCAGTTCACCTTCATGCTGCTGTGAGTGACATCAGAGATCCTCAGGACTCCGGCGGGAGGAACAGGTACTGAGGGACAACAGGGACACTCGTTTCACTGATGCATAATGGATATGCTGAAAACTGAAAACTCTCTGAGTGCTAAGAAAGCACAAGTGGCTTCAGGAGAACTCTGAGACCCAATCAGAATACAGATCTGAACCCACTATGGCATCTCTGGAGGACCCTGAATAGTCCTGAAGTGACTTCCCAACCTGCCTGCGCATTTGTGTTTCTGCCCAGAAACGGGAAAATCTCCAACGGAAAACCTTATCAAGCATATAGATGATGCCAAAAACTAACCCGACATCCCAAAATAAACACCAGAACCTTTTACTGAGCTACTGTTTGGTATAACTCCAGTCCTCCAGAGCTAGGATCCTACAGGTTTAGCTGATTCTCTGCTCCAAATGAGCTTCTGTAGAACTTTACGTGGTTCAGAGTGGATTCAGCAGGAAGCAGGTCCAACCTGAAGATCAAAGCCCTGGAGGACGAGGTCTGGCTACCACTGGCCTAAACCAAACCTCCACTGACTAACAGCACTAAAATGTTTGTCTCTAAACTCTGGGAAAACACAGGAACGTCATTCATTCATTCATAAATGTTTTAGATAATAAAAGGTGGAATTCTGAAACAGGATAAATGAACATGTAGACATGAGGAGTTACAGGTGACTCCGCGGCCCTCCAGCGGGTCGCTGGTTGTCTCGCCGTGCCGGGCCAGGACGCTGATGGAATACTCCGTGTTGGGAATCAGGTGCAGCAGCTGGGTGTTCGACACATCTCCCAAAACACGAATCTGCAGAGAAAACATACATGAGGAAGAGCAACAGCTGACCGGATCTGGGTCAGCATAAAGAATCACATAAACACTGGCTCCAGTTCCACCAGTAAACCAGTTCTACAGAACAAAGACCAGATCTGGGGCGGGCCGCTAACGCTGAGAACCTCAGAACCTTTCAGACTAACCAAAGGAATGGACCAGAGCTGAGTTAACGGAACAGAACCAGTTTACACGGGATCTTCTGGGTCAGGGTCAGAGTCAGGATCAGGGTCAGGATCAGAGTCAGGATCAGAGTCAGAGTCAGGATCAGAGTCAGGGTCAGGATCAGAGTCAGAGTCAGGATCAGGATCAGAGTCAGATTCAGGATCAGGATCAGAATCAGGATCAGAGTCAGGATCAGGATTAGGATCAGAGTCAGAGTCAGGATCAGAATCAGGATCAGAGTCAGGATCAGAGTCATAATCAGAGTCATAGTCAGGATCAGAATCAGGATCAGAGCCAGGGTCAGGATCAGAGTCAGAGTCAAGATCAGAGTCAGAGTCAGGATCAGAGTCAGGATCAGAGTCAGGATCAGAGTCAGGATCAGAGTGAGAGTCAGGATCAGAGTCAGGATCAGAGTCAGGGTCAGGATCAGAGTCAGGGTCAGGATCAGAGTCAGGATCAAAGTCAGAGTCAGGATCAGAGTCAGGGTCAGGATCAGAGTCAGAGTCAGGATCAGAGTCAGAGTCAGGATCAGAGTCAGAGTCAGGATCAGAGTCAGGATCAGGATCATAGTCAGAGTCAGGATCAGAGTCAGAGTCAGGATCAGAGTCAGGATCAGGATCATAGTCAGAGTCAGGGTCAGGATCAGAGTCAGGGTCAGGATCAGAGTTAGGATCAGAGTCAGAGTGAGGATCAGAGTCAGGATCAGAATCAGGATCAGAGTCAGGGTCAGGATCAGAGTCAGAGTCAGAGTCAGGATCAGGATCATAGTCAGAGTCAGGAGTGAGAGTCAGGATCAGAGTCAGGGTCAGGATCAGAGTCAGAGTCAGGATCAGGATCAGGATCAGAGTCAGAGTCACGATCAGAGTCAGGGTCAGAGTCAGGATCAGGGTCAGAGTCAGGGTCAGGATCAGAGTCAGGATCAGAGTCAGGATTAGGATCAGAGTCAGGATCAGAGCCAGGGTCAGGAACAGAGTCAGAGTCAAGATCAGAGTCAGAGTCAGGATCAGAGTCAGGATCAAGATCAGAGTGAGAGTCAGGATCAGAGTCAGGGTTAGGATCAGAGTCAGGGTCAGGATCAGAGTCAGGATCAGAGTCAGGATCAAAGTCAGAGTCAGGATCAGAATCAGGATCAGAGTCAGAGTCAGGATCAGAGTCAGAGTCAGGATCAGAGTCAGGATCAGGGTCAGGATCAGAGTCAGGGTCAGGATCAGAGTCAGGATCAGAGTTAGGATCAGAGTCAGGATCAGAGTCAGGATCAGAGTCAGGATCAGAGTCAGGATCAGAATCAGGATCAGAGTCAGAGTCAGGATCAGGATCATAGTCAGAGTCAGGAGTGAGAGTCAGGATCAGAGTCAGGGTCAGGATCAGAGTCAGAGTCAGGATCAGAGTCAGAGTCACGATCAGGGTCAGAGTCAGGATCAGGGTCAGGATCAGGGTCAGGATCAGAGTCAGGATTAGGATCAGAGTCAGAGTCAGGATCAGAGTCAGAGTCAGGATCAGAGTCAGGATCAGAGTAAGGATTAGGATCAGAGTCAGGATTAGGATCAGAGTCAGAGTCAGGATCAGAGTCAGAGTCAGGGTCAGAGTCAGGATCAGGGTCAGGATCAGAGTCAGGATCAGGATCAGAGACAGGGTCAGGATCAGAGTCAGAGTCAGGATCAGAGTCAGGGTCAGAGTCAGGATCAGAGTCAGGATCAGAGTCAGGGTCAGAGTCAGGATCAGGGTCAGGATCAGAGTCAGAATCAGGATCAGAGACAGGGTCAGGATCAGAGTTAGGATCAGAGTCAGGGTCAAGATCAGAGTCAGGATCAGAGTCAGAGTCAGGATCAGATTCAGGATCAGGGTCCTCTCCGGTGTTCTACTTTACCTCGTTCTCCTCCTGAGGCTCGGAGGCGTTGATGGACCTGTAGAGCAGCAGGTACCCAGTGGCACCAGGTACAGCGTCCCACTTCACCCTCATGCTGTTCACGGTCTTATCGTAGACATTCATGTTCTTCACAGCAGGCAGAGGCACTGAAGGGACAGAACCAGAAGTCAGAGTAAACCCAACAGGACCTAACAAGAAGAAGGAAACACTCACAGGTGGTTTCTGAGCCCTTCAGAGGCTCGCTGCTCACGTCTCCAGCCACGGCATAAACATTGACCTGGTACTGGGTCAGGGGGGTCAGGTCAGGCAGCACCGCGGTGGTTGAGGTCCCGTCAACAAACAGCTGAAACAATAAAAAAGTACTTTTCATTTAGCCGTCTGTTCTGGTTTTGACTCAGTGTGAGGCACAATGGAGATCCAACAGAAGAGTTCTGATGGTCTTGGACTCACAGCGTCCAGCACAAGCTCGGGGGTGAAAAAGGTACCGCTCTGGGACTGTTAAAGCTCAGGGTCCAAAGGTAAATCGGGTCAGAGGAGAGCGGGCTCTTGCAGTTCTTGGACCAAAGGTTAGGGTTAGGAACGACCTCCCGCTGGTCATCAGGCAAGCCGGATGTAAACTAAAGACCCACTTCTATTCTTTAGCTTCTCTGAAGGCGCTGGACTGAGTCTTGTTCATTCTGTGTAGTCTGTCACTGTTATTTATGTAGATATGAGACGGGTTTAATCTCTGGTTAGCTCTTCTTATTGAGTATGTTTGTAACTGATACCCTTCATTATTTTTATTTCCTGTACTTAATGGTGTGTTTTACTCTATTGTGTACAGAACTTTGGACACGGTTACTGTAGGAAGGTGCTTTATAAATAAATGATGACGATGCTGATGAGTAAACAAACAGATTGGTGTGATAGAAAGCTGAAATCAGGTCAACGTTCTTTATTGGTTGGTTGGGAGAAGTTTGGTTTAGACAGAGGTGGTTACGCCACCATGCTTCACTCATCCAGACCGTTATGAAAATACAACATTAAAAAAAATAAAAACCATTGAAACCAAGAAACGTTTTTCTTAAAAAGAGATACTCGCGTTAAATAAAACTAGAGCTGGGTATCGATTCAAACCTCAAGAACTGATTCGGTTCCGAATCTCAAGAGTTAGAATTAATTATCACGATCCAACCCAGTCTGTTCCAGTTCTCTACTGATAATGGGTTAGACGTTTAAAGCACTTTTCTAGGCACTCAAAGCTCTTCCATTGTTCACACACTACTGGTGAAGGTGAGCTACCATGTAGCCACAGCCGCCCTGAGGCGGTCTGACAGAAGCGAGGCTGCCATTTGGCACCATCAGCCCCTCTGACCACCACCAACAGCAGAAAACCTCTCGCGGGAGCTGGAATCAGTCCCACGATCCTCTGACATGAAGGCACCCCCTCTACCTCCTGAGCTACTGCTGCCCTGCTGCTATTGTGAAAAGGCAAAACTATGTTAAACGTGTAAATCAGACTTTGGATGAATCGATTCAACTGATTTTGGAATTTTTATAAGAAAAGATTCAGAATCAATTTTTCATTTTTTTCAACCCCCAACCCACCCACCCACACACACACCCAAACACACACACACACCCACCCACACACACACACACACACACACACACCCCTCTGGATAGAAACCAAGGCCAAGGTGAGCGGCCCAGGCCAGCACTCTGAAATGACTCCACTTATCTAACAAGTGTAACCTGGAAGTCGTACTGTGGTACTTGATTGCTACTGAGCCATCAATCCATCAGTAAATGAGGAACTGTGGTGTGGTGTATTTCCTGGAAGGAGAAACGAAGCCGTTAAACCAGGTGAAATCACTGCTGACGCTAGAACTCCTGCAGTCAGAACACAACCCAGACCTGCAGCAGCCCAGCAGAGAGGGACGTGAGCTTTATCTCACCTCCAGGGTGGGTCCCCCGGTCACCATCATGTAGGTAACCCGGTATTTTTCCACAGGTGCATTGGGAGCTGTCCAGGTGGCTCGAAAGGATTGATGGGTTACCTCTGAAGTCACCAGGTTGGTAGGACCCCCTAGTTCAGAGTCTGGATGGAAACGAATGAGACCTGTCAGTGTTGATCTGGTGGAACAACTGGCTGGTGAGGGGTCCAACTGAACCCTGTACTTCCTCATTATTTTACCCGTACCCCTATGCGTACCCTAACATCAACAGGAGGAAAACTATTCAATATTTAATGGTTGTCAGAAGGTGAAACGGTGGTTCTGTAAAGGTCATCTAGGATTTTTGTTTGGAAGCAGCATGGTGAGTTTCTGGTGGACGATTTGAGTCTGCTCCTACCTGAACCTTTGACGCTGTTGCACAGATTGTCTGTGAGACCGCCAACAATGTCCGTCAGGAACTTGAAGTCTTGGACATTGTACATGTGGATATCATCGGGGTCAGTGGCAATGGACCTCAGCTCGTTCTCGTCAGCGTTCTTCACACCTGAGAGAAAGGTGTTTGCTCAGATGTTTATCTAAAAACAAAATGACGAGGATGCATTGACTCACCGATGGCATAGAGCTCGATGTCTGTGTCTCTCAGGTTCTGAGAGCTGGCAACAATCTCGTCCTGGGACTTTCCATCGGTAATCAGAACACCGATCTTTCGGGAATCCGCACGCATCCCCACGCTAGGATTAAAGTTGTTCTCCAGGATGAATTTCAGAGCCATTCCTTTTCAAAAAAAGGAAAACACATTTTTGTTGTGATTCAGGGTTAATCACAAAGGTCACATGACTCGTGCAGTTTCCATGAAACGTCTAACATGAAGACTGATTTAATAAATCATCAAAAAAAGTATTTCCCATCTTAAGTTTGAGACAGTCTTCAAAATAAAATAAAGAGGAAGTGTTGATGCATTAGTCATTCCATCCATCCATCCATCCATCATCCATCCATCATCCATCCATCCATCATCCATCCATTCATCATCCATCCATCCATCCATCCCTCCATCCATCCATCCATCCATCCATCATCCATCCATCATCCATCCATCCATCCATCATCCATCCATCCATTCATCATCCATCCATCCATCATCCATCCCTCCATTCATCATCCATCCATCCATCATCCATCCCTCCATTCATCATCCATCCATCCATCCATTCATCATCCATCCATCCATCATCCATCACTACATTCATCATCCATCAATCCATCCATCCATCCCTCCATTCATCATCCATCCCTCCATTCATCATCCATTCATCATCCATCCATCCATCCATCCCTCCATTCATCATCCATCCATCCATCCATCATCCATCCCTCCATTCATCATCCATCCATCCATCATCCATCCATTCATCATCCATCCATCCATCCATCCATCATCCATCCATCATCCATCCATCCATCCCTCCCTCCATTCATCATCCATCCATCCATCCATCCATCCATCCCTCCATTCATCATCCATCCATCCATCCATTCATCATCCATCCATTCATCATCCATCCATCCATCCATTCATCATCCATCCATTCATCATCCATCCATCCATCAATCCCTCCATTCATCATCCATCCATCCCTCCATTCATCATCCATCCATCCCTCCATTCATCATCCATCCCTCCATTCATCATCCATCCATCCATCCATCCATCCATCACTCCATTCATCATCCATCCATCCATCCATCCCTCCATTCATCATCCATCCATCCCTCCATCCCTCCATTCATCATCCATCCATCCCTCCATCCATCCATCCATCCATCCATCCTTCATCCATCCATTCATTCATCATCCATCCATCATCTATCCATCCATAATCTATCCATTCATCCATCCCTCCATTCATCATCCATCATCCATCCATCCATCATCCATCCATTCATCATCCATCCATCCATCCATCCATCCATCCATCATCCATCCCTCCATTCATCATCCATCCATCCATCATCCATCCATCCATCCATTCATTCATCATCCATCCATCCATCATCCATCCATTCATTCATCATCCATCCATCCATCCATTCATCATCCATCCATCCATCCATCCATTCATCATCCATCCATCCATCCATCCATCAATCCATCCATTCATCATCCATCCATCCATCCATCCATTCATCATCCATCCATCATCCATCCATCATCCCTCCATCATCCATCCATCCATCATCCATCCATCCATCATCCATCATCCATCCATCATCCATCCATCCATCCATCCATCATCCATCCATCCATCATCCATCCCTCCATTCATCATCCATCCATCCATCATCCATCCATCCTTCATCCATCCATCCATCCCTCCATTCATCATCCATCCATCCATCATCCATCCCTCTATTCATCATCCATCCATCCATCTATCCCTCCATTCATCATCCATCCATCCATCCATCCATCCATCATCCATCCCTCCATTCATCATCCATCCATCATCCATCACTACATTCATCATCCATCAATCCATCCATCCATCCCTCCATTCATCATCCATCCCTCCATTCATCATCCATCCATCCATCCCTCCATTCATCATCCATCCATCCATCCACATCCATCCCTCCATCCATCCATCATCCATCCCTCCATTCATCATCCATCCATCCCTCCATTCATCATCCATCCATCCCTCCATTCATCATCCATCCATCCATCATCCATCCATCCTTCATCCAACCATCCATCCCTCCATTCATCATCCATCCATCCATCATCCATCCCTCCATTCATCATCCATCCATCCATCATCCATCCATCCTTCATCCATCCATCCATCCATTCATCATCCATCCATCCATCCATCCATCCATTCATTCATCATCCATCCATCCATCCATCCCTCCATTCATCATCCATCCATCCATCCATTCATCATTCATCCATCCATCCATTCATCATCCATCCATCCATCATCCATCCATTCATTCATCATCCATCCATTCATCATCCATCCATCCATCCATCCATTCATCATCCATCCATCCATCCATCCCTCCATTCATCATCCATCCATCCATCATCCATCCCTCCATTCATCATCCATCCATCCATCATCCATCCCTCCATCCATCATCCATCCATCCATCCATTCATCATCCATCCATCATCCATCCATCATCCCTCCATCATCCATCCATCCATCATCCATCATCCATCATCCATCCATCCATCCATCATCCATCCATCCATCCATCCATCATCCATCCCTCCATTCATCATCCATCCATCCATCATCATCCATCCATCCATCCATTCATCATCCATCCATCCATCATCCATCCATCCTCCATCCATCCATCCATCCATCCATCCACCATCCATCCATCCATCCTTCCCTCCATTCATCATCCATCCATCCCTCCATTCATCATCCATCCATCCATCCATCCATCCATCATCCATCCCTCCATTCATCATCCATCCATCCATCATCCATCCATCCTTCCTCCATCCATCCATCCCTCCATTCATCATCCATCCATCCCTCCATTCATCATCCATCCATCCCTCCATTCATCATCCATCCATCCCTCCATTCATCATCCATCCATCCATCATCCATCCATCGTTCATCATCCATCCATCCATCCATTCATCCATCCATCCATCCATCCATGCATTCATCATCCATCCATCCATCCATCCATCCATTCATCATCTATCCATCCATCAATCCCTCCATTCATCATCCATCCATCCCTCCATTCATCATCCATCCATCCATCCATCCATCCACCATCCATCCATCATCCATCCATCATCCCTCCATCATCCATCCATCCATCCATCCATCCATTCATCATCTATCCATCCATCAATCCCTCCATTCATCATCCATCCATCCCTCCATTCATCATCCATCCATCCATCCATCCATCCATCATCCATCCCTCCATTCATCATCCATCCATCCATCATCCATCCATCCTTCATCCATCCATCCATCCCTCCATCCATCATCCATCCATCCATCCATCAATTCATCATCCATCCATCCATCCATCCATCCATTCATCATCTATCCATCCATCAATCCCTCCATTCATCATCCATCCATCCCTCCATTCATCATCCATCCATCATCCATCCATCATCCCTCCATCATCCATCCATCCATCATCCATCATCCATCATCCCTCCATCCATCCATCATCCATCCATCCATCATCCATCCATCATCCATCCATCATCCATCCATCATACATCCATCCATCATCCATCCATCCATCATCCATCCATCCATCCATCCCTCCATCCATCATCCATCCATCCCTCCATTCATCATCCATCCATCCATCCATCCATCATCCATCCACCCATCATCCATCCATCCATCCATCATCCATCCATCCATCCATTCATCATCCATCCATCCATCATCCATCCATCCATCCATCATCCATCCATCCATCCATCCCTCCATCCATCATCCATCCATCCATCATCCATCCATCCTTCATCCATCCATCCATCCCTCCATTCATCATCCATCCATCCATTCATCATCCATCCATCCATCATCCATCCATCCCTACATCATCCATCCATCCATCCATTCATTCATCATCCATCCATCCATCTATCCCTCCATTCATCATCCATCCATCCATCCCTCCATTCATCATCCATCCATCCATCCATCATCCATCCATCATCCATCCACCCATCCATCATCCATCCCTCCATTCATCATCCATCCATCCATCATCCATCCATCCATCCCTCCATTCATCATCCATCCATCCCTCCATTCACCATCCATCCATCCCTCATCCATCCATCCTTCATCCATCCATCCATCCCTCCATTCATCATCCATCATCATCCATCCCTCCATCCATCCCTCCATCCATCATCCATCCATCCATCCATCATCCATCCATCCATTCATCATCCATCCATTCATCATCCATCCATCCATCCATCCATCCATTCATCATCAATCCATCCATCACCATCCATTCATCATCCATCCATCCCTCCATTCATCATCCATCCATCATCCATCCATCATCCCTCCATCATCCATCCATCCATCATCCATCATCCATCCATCCATCCATCATCCATCCATCCATCCATCCATCATCCATCTATCCATCATCCATCCCTCCATTCATCATCCATCCATCCATCCATCCATCCATCATCCATCCCTCCATTCATCATCCATCCATCCCTCCATTCATCATCCATCCATCCATCCATCATCCATCCCTCCATTCATCATCCATCCATCCCTCCATTCATCATCCATCCATCCCTCCATTCATCATCCATCCATCCCTCCATTCATCATCCATCCATCCATCATCCATCCATCCTTCATCCATCCATCCATCCCTCCATTCATCATCCATCCATCCATCATCCATCCCTCCATTCATCATCCATCCATCCATCCATCATCCATCCCTCCATTCATCATCCATCCATCCATCCATCCATCCATCCATCATCCATCCATCCACCCACTCATCATCCATCCATCCATCATCCATCCATTCATTCATCATCCATCCATTCATCATCCATCCATCCATCATCCATCCCTCTATTCATCATCCATCCATCCATCCATTCATTCATCATCCATCCATCCATCTATCCCTCCATTCATCATCCATCCATCCATCCATCCATCCATCATCCATCCCTCCATTCATCATCCATCCATCATCCATCCCTCCATTCATCATCCATCCCTCCATTCATCATCCATCCATCATCCATCCATCCATCCATCATCCATCCCTCCATTCATCATCCATCCATCCCTCATCCATCCATCCTTCATCCATCCATCCATCCCCCCATTCATCATCCATCCATCCATCATCCATCCCTCCATTCATCATCCATCCATCCCTCCATTCATCATCCATCCATCCATCATCCATCCATTCATTCATCATCCATCCACCCATCCATCCATCATCCATCCATCCATTCATCATCCATCCATCCATCCATTCATCATCCATCCATCCCTCCATCCATCATCCATCCATCCATCAATCCATCATTCCTTCATCCATCCATCCATCCCTCCATTCATCATCCATCCATCCATCATCCATCCCTCTATTCATCATCCATCCATCCATCCATTCATTCATCATCCATCCATCCATCTATCCCTCCATTCATCATCCATCCATCCATCCATTCATCATCCATAATCCATCCATTCATTCATCATCCATCCATCCATTCATCATCCATCCATCCATCCATCCATCCATTCATCATCCATCCATCCATCCATCCCTCCATTCATCATCCATCCATCCATCATCCATCCCTCCATTCATCATCCATCCATCCATCCATTCATCATCCATCCATCCATCCATTCATCATCCATCCATCCATCATCCATCCATCATTCATCATCCATCCATCCCTCCATTCATCATCCATCCATCCATCATCCATCCCTCCATTCATCATCCATCCCTCCATTCATCATCCATCCATCCATCCATTCATCATCCATCCATCCATCCATTCATCATCCATCCATCCATCATCCATCCACCCATCCATCCATCCATCCACCATCCCTCCATCATCTATCCATCCATCAATCCCTCCATTCATCATCCATCCATCCCTCCATTCATCATCCATCCATCATCCATCCATCATCCCTCCATCATCCATCCATCCATCATCCATCATCCATCCATCCATCCATCATCCATCCATCCATCCATCCATCATCCATCCATCCATCATCCATCCCTCCATTCATCATCCATCCATCCATCCCTCCATCCATCATCCATCCCTCCATCCATCATCCATCCATCCATCCATCCATCATCCATCCCTCCATTCATCATCCATCCATCCATCATCCATCCATCCATCCCTCCATTCATCATCCATCCATCCCTCCATTCATCATCCATCCATCCCTCCATTCATCATCCATCCATCCCTCCATTCATCATCCATCCCTCCATTCATCATCCATCCATCCATCATCCCTCCATTCATCATCCATCCATCATCCAACACACCTGCTGGTGGTCAGAGGGACCTGTGTTTTGTTCTTGAGAGGCGCTGTATAAGAAGTTGCTTTTTCTTCTTTAATGTGGTGATTTAGATCATTAGAAGTCGGCCTATTGAAACTAACCTAACTGATGTTTTTAACTGCCGAGTGCCTTCAGGCAGGAGGACTACCAGTGGAAATGAGCCTTTTGGCTATAAGTGGGTTTTTTACATTGTAAAATGTTTCTGAATGCACACTGTCACTCTCAAACAAATACAAGCTATTCATTCATTTAAACTAACATTGTCCTCTTGCTGCAGCCAGGATTCTGAGACCAAGCAGAAAAATCTGATTTTCCCAAATCAAGTCATTATTTATTTATTTACTTATGTTTTAGGAGGATCAGCCACGTGAGATGAACCATCTTGTTGACAAGCAGGTCCTCCATAGAAAGTTTCAAAGAAAATAAAAAAGACCAAGATAACAAACATCTCCATGCAAAGATAACAAAATAAATGGGGCAAGAGTAAAAACACAAAACAAAAGAAAATAATAAATAAAAATAAACAAACGACACAACAAATCAGTACACTCAAAATAGACACCTCATGGAACAGATGAAGTTCAAGTAAAAGTGAGAGTTATTATAAATGCAAATAAAAACTATTAATCCAAAAGAAAATCAACTAAAACTAACAAAGTCTTTGTAAAAAAAAAATCGATCTAATGTTCAATAAACCACATTTCATTGTTCTAGTTTTCTGTTCAGTCAAATTTGTTCTTATTTTTATGAGATTTCCATGATTTGCTCTTTAATTTGAGGTTTTAGAAAAGTGATGGTTTTACCCTGTACTGTGATATAATGTAGGCAATATGTCAATCTATTTATATATACATATATATGAATTGACAGCATAACATGGTAGTAAAACGCTGCTTGAGCTCCGTTGGCCGAGTAGAGGTGCACGTTCATGAATGAGAGGCGTTGCTTTCAGCCGTAATCATGGAAGCAGAGATTTTTTCTGGTGCCATTTGAGACAAAAACTCCAGGTTTCTGCTTTAATGAGTCCTCAAGTAAAACGCGTGACATTTGACCTTGGATAGCCTGGTTACCAAAAGGGTTTAGGGGTGGAGCCTTAACCCTGACATCACCTGTCATGGTGTTTCCTCCTTTATACGGCAGCTTGTCGACCGCCTGCAGCAGCGAATCTTTGGTTTTATGGGCACTCAGGTGCCACTCGGTCCTTGGGTCTCCGCTGTACTGTGCCAGACCTGCAGAAAGACACCAGCATCATCTCTGGTCTCACATCAACTCCTCCAAAGACAAAAAAACACCTGATGACCCAGTTAGAACCTCAGCAACACGTGATGGAGTCAGATGGACGAATCAGAAGAATGAAAAACCCGAAGCTAATTTAATGTTTGGTGTTTTCAGCCTTCGTACCGATAAGACCGGAACTCTGTTGAGATGAAGCAGCTGACCGTGTGACAGCAGGACAGCTTACCAATCTGGACCGTGTCTGGGCCGATGTCAAAGACGCTGACCATGCGAGCGATGAAGCTACGAATTAGTTTGAAGTTGGCACGACCAATGCTCCAGGAGCCGTCGACCAGCAGCACAATGTCCGCCTTAGCTGAGGTCCTGCACTGATTGTCTAGAGAAAGACAGCAGGAGTTAGCAGGAAGATGGTGCACACCTTCAGGGACCCGAATGTGACTAGAGAGGGCAGACAGGAAGAGGAGGACAGGAGGAGGTCACTGGGACAGCAAAGTGTTTTACAGGTTCATGTAACAGGAACATTTTCAGAGATCATTTCCAAGAGAAAGTCTGTCTTCAGGACGTTTGTTTCTCCAGCCTCCAGCTCAACGCTCCCTTGGGTTTCAAACGCCGTCCCAGCAGCACCTCACACAACCCCTCCTTCTCCAAATGGACTCATACCGGCACCTGTAAGAGTGAAAAAGTCTGCTCGTCCTCATGTGGACGGCCCTGGATGGCTGGTGACACTCAGACCTCCTTACCTACAAGCTTGAGTGTCTCCAGCATCTAATACAAACCCAGACGAGTCTGAGGAGATGTGTGTTCAGCAGCTCTTCAACTAAAACAGTTTTCACCCAAAGATCTTGACTTAAATCAGGCTGAGCCTTAAGGAACAGCTGTTTTTACTGCTTTATGAAACATCCTAACGTCTTTAATAATCTTATGTAGATGAGATAGTTGTGCCTCTATCAGCCTTCAGAAACATCCCCAACACCATCTGCTTGTGGAGAAACCCTAACCCTCACAATTTATGGATTTAAAGGTGTGGAACACTGAGGAACCATGTTTTACTGATTATCTCCGATTCTAACGGGTCACTCTGAGTGTTTCCTGCAGGCTGAACATGAAAATAGTCTCCTCCACCTATCTCCTGCATCAGCTTCTGATAGAAAATAGACTCTAGGTGAAACTCTAGGATTAGAAAAGCCTGACAGATCTACGTCACACTCAGTGCGTTTACATGCACATCAGAAAACCGAACTTTTGCCCTAAAAGACTAACATCGTTTTTTTTTAAATGCATGTAAACACGTTAGTCTGGCTGAAAGTGAACTTCTTCTAGTCGGGCTGAAGCACCCAGATAATGTGGTAGTTATCTGACTTCCTTCTGCATGTAAACGGGTCAGCCGAGCTGAACCGAGTAGACACTCGTGTTCCGGAAGTGACGCGACCAGAGTAGCGCTCGTCTGATAATATCACCGCCACAACGTACCACGTGTAACATCATCTAACAGAGCAGTACGTACCAATAAGCTGTGCTGCAGCGTTGTTGTTGTCCATTCTTTCATCCGCTGTGTATTTCCTGTTTCAACTCCGTCTCATTTACTCCCGCCAGCGTTTGTTTACAAGTTGTGTTGCTACAAGCTAACCGGAACAATGCCCGACATGAAAGGGCGCATGTCGCCCCCTACTGTACCGGAGTGGAACGAACTTCATTTGAGAGGTCGGTTTTCTAAAGCGCATGTAAACGAGGATAAAGACTCGCAGCCTTTTATCATAACTTCGACCTGGATCGACTTAGATGTTGATACTGCACATGTAAACGCACTGACTGTCACTGAACATTCATGGACTCACCCATCTGGACTCACGACGGGGAAGGCTGTTGTTGGTTTAGCGTCCAGGAAACAGCAGAGAACGTCTGGCTAGCAGAAGCTAACCGTTAGCATTAGCAACTCCACCACACGGCAGAACTCCTCCAGGCTTGTGTTATTGGTGGAGATAAAACATCAACGTTGCAGAGCAAACAGAGTCAGTGGTAGAGTCGTGTTGCTGTTAGCCAATCAGAGGAGAGATGTCCACACATCAGGAAGTAAGACTCCAGATCCTGCCGTCTGCTGATGTCCTGGTCCCCATGGAGAGTAGAACATTCAGCTGCTCTGCCCCCCACCTCTGGAATTCTCTTCTCCTGATCTTCACCACTCTCCCAACCCAAACTCAAAACGTCTTATTGAAACGGGCCTTCAACACAACACCCACTATGCTTTTATTCTGTATTTCTGTTTCAGATGTTTATGTTGTTCTTGCCCTCTCTTATCTGCCTTGTTGTAAAGTGTCCTTGGGTGTCTTGAAAGGCACTTTTAAATTAAACGTATTATTATTATTATAATGGAGGCCACTGCAGACGCGTTGATTAAACGAGCGTTCCACACCGTTAAATCTTGTGTTTGATTCAGTTTTTCTGATTTATTATTTATTGCACAATATTTTATTCGACACTTCACCGTCCTCCCGTCAGTGCGCCCAGGGCAGCTATCAGGGGTAGGGAACCCTGGTCCTGGAGAGCCGCTATCCAGCATGTTTTAGAGGTTTCCTGCTTCAACACACCAGGGGCCTCATTTATCAACCGTACTTACGTACAGATCTGTGCGTATTTCGTGCGTAGGAACGATTTTACGCATTGTGTGGTATTTACCAATTTGTACTTGTGCGTGAAAACGTTCCTAAATATAAGTACAGCTCTGACCGTGCGTAGGAACAGCATCTAGTGGCAGAACGAGGGAACAGCAACTCTGACGGTCTCAGTGATCCACGCGTGTTCCTCATCCACTAATTATTTTACCCAATAAATAAATATTTAGGTGGATTATTATTATTGGTGCTAAAACACCCGTGACCCACGGGAATCTGACTGCAGAACGGCTGATTTCCTGTTATTTTGTAATCACAATGTTTACTCTTCCCATTTTATGATGTTTTAAATCATTTTGAATGTATTTATCTATTATGTTTTAATTTAATTTAATTATTTTGACCTTGGGAAGCGCCCCGAGGTTTTTCTTGAGATGCGCTATATAAAACATCGTTTCTTATTATTATTATTATTAGTGGAGGATCTAGCAGAGCAGAGTGCACTCCAGAGGGAACGGCTCTTCCGTGAGCGCAGCACTGATCCGATTCCAGTCCAGATTGTATTTTACAAATAAAAACCTTCAGAACCTCCTCTGCTCCCTGAGTGTGTCCAGTGCTTCGATCTCGCTGTCAATAAAGTTTTTCTTTTTTGTCCGGGAAGAACCCAGGGAATCCCCTCCGGACCCGAGGACGTAGTGTGACCAAATATGGTTAATTGAGGGCGTTTCTGTATGTAAATGACGTTAAACTGGCACGTGCTCCTGCAAGCGCACAGGTGGGATTTATCATCAGACGATTGCGGAGGAACGTGCGTACGAGAGGCCACCGCATGTTTCATAAATCAGGACGTTGACTGTTCGTACACACATTCTACATTTCATCCGTAGGAGGGAATATAGGAACGTTTCTAACAACGTTTGATAAATGAGGGCCCAGGTTTTAATCAGCAGGTGATGAACAGGCTTCTGCAGAGTCTGATGAGCTGCTGCACAGGTAAATCAGCTGTGTTGAAGCAGGGAAACCTCTAAAACATGCTGGATAGCAGCTCTCCAGGACCAGGGCTCCCTACCCCTGCAGCTCACCACCATCAGTGTGTGAAGGACGGGTGTGCTGTAAAGCACCTTGGGGGGTTGTAGGACTTGAGAAGATCATTTATTTTATTGCACAGCGGTTTGTGTCTGAGGATAAACCTCCCTCACCTGTGCAGCACCTGTGCAGCAACAAGACATTTCTGTTTGTGAGTGAAGCCACTGAGCAGCAGGTCAAGTAGAACCACCTGAAAGGTGATCTTCTCTAGGACGCTCTGCTGACTCTGCAGGTCAGGGACAACTCGCACGTTATCATCACAGCTACAGTAAAATTGTGTCAAACAGCATCTGGGTTTGTTTATCAGGTCAGGGCGATGAGGAGATGTGACATTCATGTGTGCCGAGCCCAGAACAACACTGATCATCGCAATCAAGTCAGCGTTGTGGCAACAATTAGAGCTGAGAAGATCTGGATCAGAAGGTGTCTGCAGAGCTCTGGCCTGATGCTGCCAACAGACAGCAGAGTGATGATAGCAACACAGCTACCAGCTTTTACCAGAAGGATGGAGAAGAGGAGGTTCAGGGTCCTCCACAAGAGTCGTCTTCTCCTCCCCTGCAAGAGGGGAGCTCACACCTCCATCAAACATCCCAAAGACCGAAACGGAGTACTTTGTTCCTGCCCTGCAGAAAAACACAGGAAATGTGTGTGTGTGTGTGTGTGGGGGGGGGGGGGTATCTGCACTAGAAATGATTTCAGAGGTTTGTTTCCTCACAGATAATAAAATTGATTCCTGGGGAAATTATGTTCTTTTGAGTTCCTCAGGATGTGACATCATCATCATCAGCTTACCTGAGCTCCTCCAGGACCACAGTGTTATCATATGGACCAACCAGGAGCTCCCCCAGGTCCACATCATTCCCTGTGGGGTGAAAGGTCACCTTGTAGCCCCTAACATCTCCAGGTGCATGATCCCAGGAGACCCTGAAACTGGTCTTGGTAGGTTCTGAGGTCTGCAGGTTCCTGGGAGCCTTGTAGGGTGATACTGGAATAAAAGAAACCAGCAAGAACGTCAGGACAAACGTGTTCAGAGTCCAACTCCACCAAGTTCAAATCCTAGAGAAGGTTCTTCATTGGCCCGAAATAACCCCAGTTATCTGGATGGGGTCTTGAATACAACAGATAACTACATAAATACCTGGGTTTAAACAACCGGACATCAAAGTCTGGTGGGCGGAGTTTTCTCTGTCGTCATTTAAAGACACCCTTGGCAGTTTAGCTTGTTTTTAGCACCCCCTAGTGTCCGCTCGTGAAACCAAAAGGTAAACGTCTCTCCTGGCTGTGCGTTGGTCTTTTTAACACCTTAATCTAACAGCTGAAACGTCTCCTCAGCCTTCATTAGTGTCTACAGGAGCGGTTCATCACTAAATCAGACAAATCAGCTGTGTTCATGATCTAAAACATGCAGGAAACATGCTGGAAGCAGACTGCAGCACCAGGCATGTCAGCAGGGGCGTCGTACTGGGGGGAAAAGTGGACCTGACTACCCAGGGCCCAAGAGGGGAGAGGGGCCCATGTTTCCCACGATTCCCTCCCCCCGTTTTTATTTAGAAATCATTGTGTCCCCTTTGTGTCAATTTGTTTCATTATATTGTTGTTTCCAACTAATTATGGGAAAATCGAACCAGACTTTATGTCAGTGTTCGTTTTCCCCAAAGGAGGAGCCCCCCCCCCCAGGAGACGTAAAATGGTTTATTCCACTCAGCAGCGGCGACAGGCTGCAAGCTGCAAGCCCAGACAGGCCGGCCAGACCAGAGTAGGCTTGACTCGAGGCATCATCATGTTGCCCAAAAAGCACCAATCAGGCCATCAGGAAAAAACAGAGAAGAAAAGGAAAGAAGGCAAGAAAAGGGGCGACAGCTGTTGACTGCTTTCTTTCCAACAGGTGAACTACTTTGCTAATAATTTATTAGAATTATTACCGCGGCCGCCGCCAATAAATTCGCGGACCTCGCAGTAAAACCAGGTTGGCTCTGTGTGGATATTTCAGCTCCTTCCCACTCATGGATCAGGACAAACTTGGTATGATGGATTCCTGGTAATCTCAGGAACGTGAAGCTGCCAGTGTCATCATGCTATACGAACACCTGAATGCACCAGAGCTCAAAAACTGTCTTGTTAATCCCAGATGAGCTACTTTAACTCTAGTAAGGTCAAGTTGCCCACAGTGGAGGTGACTGACTTTAAGGCCATAAATGATGGCCCATAATGAAAGCTGGAAAAAGGCATAGTCTAATTATTACATGAGTTCTAGTTGCAAGGTATGGAGAGCCAAAAGTGACACAATTCAATAAATAGCTAAAGCATTAATTAATTTTATAAATGTATCATTAAATATTTTAAATATTTAATTACATGAACCATAAAAATATTTAATTCATTAAAATTAATTTATAGATATTTCATAATTTATTTCATTATTTCATGTTTGTTCATCATGATTTTGTTTTATCCGTCAACCTTTCCCATCAAAATCAGTGAGCAAGGCTCAGGTTGATAACAAACATGGCAGCTTATATGTTAGAGGGTTTTTATTGACCTGGTCAGAGATATTTTAAACCTAACAAGTAAAACAGTTGCTGACTCAGAATCAGTGGTAAAACAGTACAAGAGGAATTTCCTCACTGATAGACTATAGAATATCTGTAGAAGTACTCCTGCATGTGCTTGGTCAATATGGGTGTTATGTACAGATGTGCTGCCTAGTGGACATTAAAAAAACCTTTTTTTTCTGTAGTTGAAGGTGTAGTGTTTTAAGAAAATTACTAAAAAGAAGATCTTGTTTTTAAGTACACTGTAGCAGGTAAATGCATCTGGATGGCTCAATATCACTATTACAGTTTCTCCTGTGTTCACTGGAAGAGATTTTTATTATTGTACGTTGGTATTTTTATGCTTTATTAGGGAGAACACCCTGACGGCTGTAACTGTAGTATGATTTAGAGAAGTGGGGACCGTTTTGACGGTGTTACACATTTCTACATAACACCCTGTATTGATGAAGCACTGCTGTTTTACCACAGATTCTGGGTCAGCAACTTCTGTTTTATCTGTTAGGTTTAAAATATCTCACCAACTTGAAATCTTTCATAAAGGGAGCTGCCATGTTTGTTATCAGAATTAGCTCCACCCACTGACTTTGATGGGTGAGGTTGACAGAAAAAAAAATATTGATGAAGACCATGAAACAATAAATTAAATCATGAAATAATTATATGATTTTTTAAATGAATTAAATATTTTTATTGACACACAATCCATTAATTTTATATTTAAATAATTATTTAAGCACACTATTTTGGGCTTTATCTATTTATTGAATTGTGCCACTTTTGTCTCTCCAGTTGAATCATATTTCATTTGTTTATATTTGATATTGAAAACAGACAATCTTATAATTATGTTGATAATGCAGGGATTATAAAATTTAGAGTACATTACATTCACAGACAGAACCTGGTTTATTTAATTTCATATGTATTTGACCTTTCATTATTGTAACAATATAGATCAGTATTGGCTAAGCTTAACATCATGAACCCTTTAGATGCAGCAGCAGCAGGGCCCTCATTCTCTCCAGATATGCTGGCATTTGTATTTGCTCAATATAGAGGTTAAACTAAGATCACGTTTATTAACGTGTCTTATAGCATGACAAAAAATGTGCACAAGAGATATTAAACAAGTGAGCGTGGGGGCCCACCTAGATGGCTTGTAGCTAGGGCCCAGAATTTGGTGCTACGCCCCTGCATGTCAGCTCCACTTTACTAGGTCCAACAGGGACCGGACCGCCACTCTGAAGTTGCAAGTGTGGTATTCTGGCCACAGAGGGCGGTGGGGGTCTGAGTGACATCATTAACCCTGTAAAGGCTCATTTTAGCACAATCTGGCTCAAGAACAGGATTTACATGTGAAAAAGTTAACTAGTACGGCTTTAAATGAAAAAGCTTTAAACATGAAGTGGAAGGAGCCTTAAAGGGGCTCCTTTAGTAAAACTAATCAATGACCCGACTATCTTCAGTCATTCTGAAAGTTCTGACCCAAAGTTTCCACTAAGGAATCATTTTCACATCTCAGAGGAGGGAGAAGTGGACACAGACAGCATTTCCCTCCTCTGTCGAGTTGGAAATCCTTCTAGTTGGACAGTTTTACCATCTGATCCATCAGGCTCATTCCAGAGGAATCAAAGCTCCAGTTTCAGCCTTCCGACCATTTCAGAAGACTGAAACTGGGAGAGACTCTGCAGAGTGCCCATGGGACACGGGGAGAGACACGGGGAGAGACTCGAGGAGAGGCTCGGGGACTTGGGGAGAGACTCGGGGAGAGACACGGGGAGAGACTCGGGGAGAGGCTCGGGGACTTGGGGAGAGACACGGGGAGAGACTCGAGGAGAGGCTCGGGGACTTGGGGAGAGACGCGGGGACACGAGGAGAGGCTCGGGGACACGGGGAGAGACACAGGGAGAGACTCGAGGAGAGGCTCGGGGACTTGGGGAGAGACTCGGGGAGAGACTCGGGGAGAGCTCTGGAATTGTCTCTGCTGTCCCCTCACAGTAAACAAAAGTCCAACACTAGCAACAGCTCAGTACCTCTGACCTTTGACCTCTGACAAGCTGTTATTTGTGAACTGAGGGCAGTTGAATCATCCTGGGTAAGGTGGACATGTCTCTGCAGTGTGCTGTCCCTCAGAGGGCTGAATCATGGACCAACGTACGTGTGGTTCCTACTCCTTGCCTTGCTTTTCCTTCCCCACGCTTGTAGATGGGTAGAACCGTGATGCTGTAGGTGGTTTTGGACTGCAGGCGCTTCAGGATGCTGGACGTGGACGTCCCGCTGAGCTTCAGCACCACCTCTTTGCCTCCAGCCCTGGGGACATACTTCAGCCTGTAGTTGACCACATGTCCTGGAGCTGGAGTCCACGTGACCTTCATAGTCCGCTCTGTCTCGTCTGACACCATCAGGGTTTTAGCAGCAGTGGAAGCTGGAAACAGAAACCAGAGAAATCAGGAGGCTCAGCTGATTCATGGAGTCCCTCCTCTCCTTCCTGGTCCATTCTTCTGAACCTGAATGTCCACAAGTCCTCCTGGGGACATCAGAACTACAAATAACACAGCTGAGCTTGTCGTTGTCGGGTGTGGTGAATAAAACAAGAGGACATGGTCTGTATTTCTACAGCGTCTTCCAGGGTCCTAAGACCCCCACGTTCAGGTTTTTCAGGACAAACCGGCATCAGCAACACTTACCTTCTGTGGTCTCCGACCCGCTGAGGACGTCGCTGTCCCTGGAGCCATAGGTAGCTACCACAAAGACTTGGTACAGCGTCTCGGGACTCAAACTGTCCAGCACTGTGGACGTCACATCTCCAGGCAGCGTTTTCTCTCCAAACTCATCAGAAAACACGGACTTCCATCTAACTTGGTACGTTGTGACTTTCCCAGGAGCTGCTGTCCAGGAAGCCGTGAAGCTGGTGCTGGTGACGTCACTGGTGACCAGGTTGTTCGGGGAACCCACTTCTGGAACCAAAGGGTCATGGATGAAGACAAATCATTTTACAATCATCTGGTTGATTACATCAGTTTAATAAACGGATACACATCTTTGAGTTTAGAGACTTCTCTGCATCAAGTCCTCAGAGTATTTTCCTAGAAGTCCTGAGAGCTACTCCAACTTTAACAGAACCAAAGCAGCTCCAAATGGTCAATAACAAAGCAGGACCAGGAGCTCCACTGGGAGAAGATGTGGTGCAGCATTTTGGACCCTCTGGAGATGGTTGAGAAGAACCAGTGGCCCCACTGATCATTGCGCCTGAGAGCATGGCTCCTCTGATTAGTCAACAACTTGGTCATTTAGCTTCTGCTGTCAAGTCAAACATGAGAAATTTGGGTGTTTTTGACCAATCAATGTCTCTTGAAGGTCACTCAGAAACGCTGGTCAGAAACTGTTTTTATCATTTGAGAAATATCTCCAAACTGCGAAGGTTGGTGTCAAAACATGAGCTTGAAATGGTTCTCCATGCCTTTATCTCCTCCCGTCTAGATGACTGTAACACACTTTTCACATGTTTTAACAAAAAAGCCCTTGACCGCCTTCAGTTGGTCCAGAATTCTGCAGCGAGGCTCCTAACTGGAGCAAACAGAAGAGCTCACATCTCTCCTATTCTGATGTCTCTGCACTGGTTACCCATTAACTTTAGAATTCAATTTAGGATCCTTACTATAACATACAGGGCTCTACATGGTCACGCTCCTCCTTATGTTACTGAACTGTTAAAGCCTTATGCTCCAACCCGAGCCCTCAGGTCCACCAACCAGAACCTTCTAGAAATTCCAAAGACCAGATATAAAAGTCGAGGTGATCGCTCTTTCCAGGCTGTTGCACCCCGACTTTGGAATGAACTTCCTTTATCCCTACGTGTTCCTGACAGTCTGGTCACCTTTAGAAAGCAGCTGAAGACCCTTTTGTTTAAAACTGCTTTTACTTAAATCTTTTATGTTTTATTCGTTTTTTCTAACTTGTATTTATAATAATCTTTCATTTGTTTTATCATTTTTATAATTTTATGACTTTCTGTTTTCTGATTTTTAATGATTTTATGATATTCTGTTGTTTTGTTTTAAGATCATTTTATGATGACTTTATCTTGTGTTTTGTTGATCTTTGTGAAGCACTTTGTGATTCTCTGTCTGTGATAAGTGCTATACAAATAAAATTTACTTACTTACTTACACTGTTTGGTGCATTACAGTAATGCCACCTCTGAGGTTCAGATTCACCTTTGAGAGGATTATTCTGGTCAGGAACTTATCCCTGACGAGACATTGGGTCCAGATATGAACGTCTACTTATCCTATTGTCTGATTCTAGCCCACAAAGAGAAACGGAAGCTTAACTACTGGGATGAGGTCCAACAGGAGCCAGCAGATGGAGCGTCGGGAACACTGATCCAGCCCGGGTTCCTCACATTCCTTTGGAACCAGCTGTTCTCCATCATGTCACCCTAACCTTACCCTGTTCTACTCACAAACATGAAGTTCCCCTGAGAAGCTTCTAAATGAAACGTTAAGGTGATCACCTGTAATTGATTAGGTCATCTCCTGAGCAGCTGACTGGCTTAAGTTACATTCATTGACTCAGGGAGGTGGTGTTGGTCTCCATCAGTCACCAGGTGAGAGGTGGGGCTACATCTGGACAGGTCTCCAGCCCATCACACACCATGTGTGCACGCGGAATCCTGGATTCCTTAATCCTAGTTTTGTGCTCAAGGCCCCTGCTGAGGAGGTCCTCCAACCACTGAGTCAGCTGTGGAGCAGAGGAACATCTAAACCACCTGGATGTTGGTGTTCAGCTCCTGGATCTAGTCCAGGTTCACTAAACAATGACTCAGCATAACTGGACATGTTTACGAGACCCTGAGCGTCTGGATGATGAGGACAGGTTGTCACGGTAACGCTGATTCAGTCGTCCCGGCTTTCAGATGGGCTTGGCATGAGGAGGACTTTTCCATTTGAGACTCCCATGAACCAAATCTGCTGGTCATAAACGAGGCCCAGGAGGAGCTTAACAGCATTTCTTACTGCAGGAGAGAGTTTTTACTAGCAGCAGCAGTGAGCTCACTGGTTTTACTGGGCCAGAACCAGACTCCCTCACACTAGAACCACTGCAGCGACCGTTAGCTGCTGTTTCACCACTTCCTTACCTCTAGAGAACAAGAAGTGGATTTTTTTAGTTTTACACTTTTAAAGGAACAGTGTGTCATTTTTAATGGTTTACTCTCAAACTCTAACTGAAAACATATGAATACATACATACACTCACCGGCCACTTTATTAGGTACACCTTGCTAGTACCGGGTTGGACCCCCTTTTGCCTTCAGAGCTGCCTTAATCCTTCGTGGCATAGATCCAACAAGGTACTGGAAACGTTCCTCAGAGGTTTTGGTCCATATTGACATGACAGCATCACACAGTTGCTGCAGATTTGTCGGCTGCACATCCATGATGCCAATCATCCCAAAGGTGCTCTATTGGATTGAGATCTGGTGACTGTGGAGGCCATTTGAGTCCATCATTGTCATGTTGAAGAAACCAGTCTGAGATGATTCCAGCTTTATGACATGGTGCATTATCCTGCTGGAAGTAGCATCAGAAGATGGGTCCACTGTGGTCATAAAGGGATGGACATGGTCAGCAACAATACTCAGGTCATTCTCCTCTGACCTCTGGTCAACCAGGCATTTTGGCTCACTGGATGTTTCTCTGTAGACCCTAGAGATGGTTGTGCGTGACAATCCCAGAAGATCAGCAGGTTCTGAAATACTCAGACCAGCCCGTCTGGCACCAACAACCATGCCATGTTCAAAGTCACTTAAATCCCCTTTCTTCCCCGCTCTGAAGCTCGGTTTGAGCTGCAGCGGATCGTCTTGACCACGTCAACATGCCTACATGCATTGAGTTGCCACCATGTGATTGGCTGATTTAGTCATAGTGTTAATGAGCAGTTGAATAGGCGTACCCAATAAAGTGGCTGGTATGTGTGTATACACACACACACACACACACACACACACACACACACACACACACAAGATCAAGTCATTTAATCCAACTAATGACCCTGACCTGGACCTGGACCACCTGCCATTATGGACTACAGAACGATCTGCCCTTGTTAAAGATCTTGTTCTGTTTCCATGAACAAAGAACCAGGAGGTTCTGGAGGGTCGGCTCTTCCACTGACCTTCTAGCGTAGTCTCAGAGCCGCTCACAGGTAAGCTGTCTCCTTTAGCGTACTGAGCAGAAACCTTGACTTCATATCGGGTCAGAGGGGTGAGGTGGGGGAGGAGGGCAGAGAGGGTGTCCCCAGGAACAGACATGGACACGTAATGTCCATCAGAGTCATCTTCTGGCTTGAACTGGACTAAATAAAGCTCAACGTTGTCAGCATCAATCTGCCACGAAGCCCTGAAGCTTCTGGGTTGGACTTCAGAGAAGGTCAGAGCCTCTGGCTGGATCAATTCTGCAGGAGATCAAAGAGAAGCGTGATATTAGGACAGGAGAGACAAGCCTCAGCAGCTGCTGCAGACATCTAATCAGGTAAGAACCAGCTCCTCTTCTCCGTTCATCTGGAGAAGCTAAAGCAGCAGAGTTAGCATTCACACATAAACTCATTTCCCTACTAAAACTCTACTGAAGAAAAAAGTGTGCTGACACACGGCTGCAGCGGGTCCTGGTGTTCATGAAGGCGTGCTAACATTCAAACAGTGTTTCAAAGGTACTGGAGCTCCCACAATCATAAAACACATTTATTCACTATCTTTGGCTCCTGGGGTTTCACATTTAAACCACAAAACTAAACTGACCACAACACTTTAACAAGCACAGCTCCTCTGACCATACACAGCAGGAGGAAGCCTCTTCTGTTTTAAAAGCACAACAAAGCCAAACAGAGGAAAAACCCTTAGGCCAATGAAACCACGGTGGGGGAGACGGCACAGACCACATCCTGCCTTGCTGCTGGCGACGCCCAACTGCCATTTTAAGTGCTCAGGTGGTGATTGTCAGGTTGGGTGCAGCTGTGTTGGCTGGAGGGAGGAGGAGGGGCCAAAGCCCATGCTTGGTGTGCCTCAGTCTCACTGGAGAGCAGGAGATAGAGTTAGGGTCGGATAGGGTGATTCCAGCCCTGAACTCCTGCTCCTGGCCCAAAGAGACAACATCCACAACACTGCTTTATAAATCACTCCTGTCCAAGAAATGAGCTGTTGTGGAGGTAGGACCCAAACCAGGTAACGTTACCTTAAAGGTGTGTTTCACTGAGGAACCATGATTTAATGATTATGTCTGATTCTAACGGGTCACTCTGAGTGTTTCCTGCAGGCTGAACATGAAAATAGTCTCCTCCACCTATCTCCTGCATTAGCTTCTGATAGAAAATAGACTCTAGGTGAAACTCTAGGATTAGAAAATCCTGACAGATCTACGTCACACTGTCACTGAACATTCATGGACTCACCCATCTGGACTCACGACGGGGAAGGCTGTTGTTGGTTTAGCGTCCAGGAAACAGCAGAGAACGTCTGGCTAGTAGAAGCTAACCGTTAGCATTAGCAACTCCACCACACAGCAGAACTCCTCCAGGCTTGTGTTATTGGTGGAGATGAAACATCAACGTTGCAGAGCAGACAGAGTCAGTGGTAGAGTCGTGTTGCTGTTAGCCAATCAGAGGAGAGATGTCCACATATCAGGAAGTAAGACTCCAGAATCTGCCGTCTGAAGCTACTTTCTCCTCTGGTTAAATGAGTGTTCAACACCTTTTAAAGTCTTTAATAATAATTAACGAAGGGAGATGGCAGAGCTATCCACAGGCTAACAGACTCATGAGGAGAGCTTAAAGGGGTCATCACCTATAACACCGTGGATATCTACGTCCTATTATAGTCATTTAGACCATTAAAATAAATTGTATTGAAAAAATAAATTAAAAATTTGATTAGTTTTATTTTCTTGCGAGATCACACGCGACATTTCGGCTGTCTCGGACGCGCGCGGGACTGAGGGGCGCGTTGATTGGTGGAAGGAAGCAGGAAGCAGCTTCAGCGTCTTGCTCCAAAATAAAAGTTTTAACTGAACCTGACCTGGCAGTGACCTACGGGATCCAACCGTGTATGTACGAGCCCGAGCCTCGCCTCGTGTGTAATGGCGTCCTCGCTTGTTGTTGAGTTGGAACAAAGCAAGCTAACAGCCAGGCATCGGCTCTTATGCTGTTGTGAAGATGGAATACACAAACCGAGTGGAGTTTTGTCTCCCATAACACGGATTATAACATGAGTCGTCAACGGTAACGCCTGCTGCACACTGAAAGCATCAGCGGCGCGGAACGGCAGCGGAACGGTTTACTCGCGACCAAGGCCGTATCCAGAGTTTCAAAATTACCGAGGTCCAACTTCCGTTATCCCATGCACATTAATTACAAAGAAAAGACCAAAACTGATTTCCAGTTCTAGAGTAGGGTTGCAACGATTATAAATGTTGGTGGTACCATTATAGTCTGAGAAATAATCACGGTTTCACGATTACTTTACATGAATTGCTTTCACATCTGTATGAACAGATATAAATCACAAACACATTTTATAAAGTATTGATAACGTGCATGAGTACATTTTATAAAGGTTTTAAACTCCTGAGGATTTTTATTGCTGCTTTTCAGAGATTCTGCTTAGAAAAATTCATTAGTAAAATCAAAGTAATCTCTGTAAATTTTAAATTACAGTTTAAAACTTTTAAAATACCCTTAATTAGATTTGCCCAATAGCCTGTTTTTGTTTCTGTAAAAAGACAATAAAGGTTTAACTGCTGACACCTGGTCAAGGTTAACACGTTTATTCAACACTGAAAGATGGACACACCTTCATGAAATGAGATGCTAATCCCTACTAGTGCATTTGTTATTATGAATATACTTAAACATCATTTCTACTTGTACATATCTGTATTTTCAAAATTGACTAGTCCGGTCCCAAAGGTGTGTTTTCATTGGTCAGCTGCAGACAGGAGTCGTAGGTTTTCAAGCAGCGCTTCAAGACTGTTGGAGGCGGTCTTCTTTCTAATAACGAGACTCGTATCAATGCCTATGCTACACGTAGGCTGCAGTTGAGCGCAGCTGAGCTTTTTTTTTCAGCACCCCCTGCTGAAAATATGTTCCCGCAGCTATGATCATAAACAATAAGTTCGGCTGCCTCGCATTGTTGTAGCGCCTCACCCGTCATAGGCTGTTTGAGAATTTTTTTTTTTAAATATTCTGCAGAAAAATACCGAGGTCTGGACCTCGGTGTCCTCAATGGTAGATACGGCCTTGCTCGCGACAATCGCGGCACTCCAGTGCACACCGGGAGAGGCAGCAGCGAAGCGGCTTCGCCGATCACAAGATCCCTCGAGACTTCAAAGGTCACGGTTTGTTTATGACGTCCGCCATTAAACCAAAAAGAAGGAAATCACGTTTGACATCGCTGTTTGATGTCATATATAATGTTTTTACTCACCACTGCCAGGATTAAAGCCATGAAAAACACACCGCTGCACACACCCCCGTAGACTATAATGGATTCTATTTGAAGCGGCGACGTTCCGCTGCCGTTCCACGCCGCTGATGCTTTCAGTGTGAAGTAGCCTTAAGACATCATTGATGCGTTTCACGTCATGAAATGAGCTTATTTGTGCTGGTTTGTTCGCTGCTGGTTCATATTTGTTTATATTCGGCCTTTGTGTCGGCATTTAGGCCAGAGCTCAAGTTCTGGTGTTGGAGTGCGCGTGCTCGTGGGGTGCATGTGAGCTGGTTGAAGAAGGCCAGAGTAAACAAACGCGTCAATGTTGAATATCGGCTTCTCAGCCAGTGACAAATCATTAGGAAGACAATATAGACATTTTTTAAGTGGAAAAGTGAAGATTTCAGGTGATGACCCCTTTAAATAAGACAGAGGACAAGAGGAGACAGGTGTGGCTGATAATACCAGAGGGAAGAGACAGTGGGAGGACAGAAACACGAGGGGTGAAACCTGACCGGGGACGTAAACAACAGGAAGAATTAAGGGATCGGGGAAACAAAAGGGAAGACACATGACATGACTGTTACAAAGATCAGCTACTTCCCACTGGAACCAGACGGTTTCAGGAAACCTGAAAGCACGGTGGCCGCAGGTGCACTGGGAATGCACGGTTCTGGTGGGTCGGCCCAGTTCAGCACATAGAGCCAATGGGACTTCTCTAGGAAATCTAAATCAGCTGATCAGCCGGTCGTCATCACAGACCACCTGAGGTCAGTGTGCCCAGAGCAGCTGTGGCTACATGGCAGCTCATCACCACCAGCGTGTGAATGGATGAATGATACACTGTAGTGTAAAGCGCTTTGGGGGTTCTGACTCTGACAGGTGTGGGTCATTTATCTTTTATCATGCCAGGACTATGGAGTCCTGTCAGCAACGTGAGTGAAGAGAATCAGAAGAAAGGAGTCACTCACGTCTCTGGTAGATACTGCGGAGCTCCTGCTCGATCCTCAGGCAGATGGACTGTGTGAGCTCCTTAGAGATTCTCTGGAAGGCATCAAAATCCTCTACAGTGTACACATGGGTCTCAGCAGGGGGGTTAGCAATAGCCTCAAGCTCACTCCGCACAGCGTCTTTAACGCCCACTGCAAAGATCTCCACATCAGCGTTCCTCAGCTTGGTGGCAGGGTCTTTGAAAGCATCGGACGACTTCCCGTCAGTGATGAGGATGGTCACACGGGGAACATTGGCACGTGCACCCTTGTTGGTCTGGAAGATCTTCTCTCTGACGTAAGTCATGGCCCTGCCGGTGTTGGTGGAGCCCCCACGATAAGGGAAACTTCTCACGGCCTTGACCACAGCATTCACATCTTGGTGAGTGTTCAGGTAAAACTCAGTGTAGGGGTCCCGGCTGTACTGAACCAGTGCAATCTGAACCTTTCTTGGCCCAATGTCAAAGGTGTTCACCAAAACTTCAAGGAAAGCTCTGACTTTGGCAAAATTGGTGACACCAATGCTGTAGGACCCATCAACCAGGAGGACGACATCGGCCTGCACATCCACGCCCAGTGAGCACTCTAGGTGTGAAAGGGTTACAGGGTTAGGGGTAAAACTTGAGACTTCATAGTTCCTAGGATTCATTCTTCACAATTAGCATCATTGGTAATATTGTGACTGAGGTCGGCAGGAGAACGAGGAACCAAAGGTCTACCAGTAACTGTGGAAGCATGCACCACAGGTTTAACTCACCCACTGACACCTTGACCTGCTCCGTCTTCTTCTGGACTGTGATGGGCTCGCTGACCATCAGATCCCTCAGGGCAGAAACTCTGACTTGGTACTCTGTGTTGGGGGAAAGGTCTCTGACCACCACTGAGGTCTGGGTGGAGCTCACATACAGATCCTGCCTTTTGCTGCCCATCATCAGGGGGGTCGTCTCAACCCGGTAACCGGAGATGTCCCCAGAGGAGGCGTCCCATGTCACCCGCATGGACTTAGAGGCCACCTCTAAGACTCGGAGGTTCGATGCCGGCTCAACAACTGTAACAACAGCAGATGTGTTTGTGGTTTGATGCTGATGCTCGAGCTCTAAAGCAGTTGGACGTGCTGTTTTGTCAGAAACAAGGAGAGTCCAGCTGTGATGTGAAAGAAATCGTGACTCAGTCCTTCTCTGGACCAGTTCTGGTTGGTTCCAACATCCACGGAGCTGCACGTCTGGGATGTTCTGACATCACATGGTTCTGGTTAAAGTCACTCACTTTCACACAGAATGTTTTTCTGCTTTAAACAACTCTCTGATAGATGTCACCCCTGACAGTTACCATGGAAACCAAGTTATGATTTGTTACTGTAAATTAGAAGGTTGTTGCCAGTTAGGCTCAGGATCTAACATCAAATAACAAACATAATAATTGTTGATATAATTCTGAGGAGACCGAGAGTCTGTTACCTAGGAGGAAACAAGCTGTTGTTGGCCACGCCCACCCATCCGGGTAATGGTGCACATGCACACAACGCTGGGGGGCTCTGCAGCGGCTATCCAGACCTGGGTCTCCATGATTTAAGCTAACAAAAAAGAACCTAGGGATGTAGATATTACTATTTTAGATCATCTAACACATCTTTGTGTCATAAAGTTACACCTCAAAGCTAACGGGTTTAGCATGAAGCTGTGGCTAGTTCGGGGATATCTACAATTATTTTATTACAACGCCTGGACTTCACTCAGCTGAAGCTACGAAGGTGAAACCGGATCTCTTCTGCGCTGAGCGGGTTGACACTGTGACACTTTATTAGTTAATGATTTGATTTGTGATAATCAGATTTCTCTGTTTTGTCTCACAGAATCCTGGCTGCAGCAAGAGGACTATGTTAGTTTAAATGAGTCGACTCCTTCTAATGATTTAAATCATCATATTGCTCGTAGTACAGGGCGAGGAGGAGGAGTAGCAACCATCTTTCAATCAGATTTATTAATCAGTCCCCTACCAATTAATAGCTACAGTTCTTTTGAACATCTAATTCTTAGTTTGCCTAATCCGGATTGCAAAGCTCTGAAACCACTTTTGTTTGTAGTCTTGTATCGTCCACCAGGCCCCTACTCTCAATTTTTGGATCAGATCTCAGATTTCTTGTCTGATCTGGTGTTAAATACTGATGAGGTCATTGTGGCGGGGGATTTTAACATTCATGTTGACATTGAAAGTGATCCTCTCAACGTAGCCTTTAGTAATATCTTAGACTCAATTGGTTTTACTCAAAGAATCCATAGCTCCACCCACTCCTGCCATCATACATTAGACCTTGTGCTGACATATGGTATAGAGTGTGAGGAGATAACAGTATTTCCACACAATCCTGTCCTGTCGGACCATTTTATGATAACTTTTGAGTTTATTATAACCGAGTTCTCCAGACATGAAAGTAAATTCCACTATAGTCGATCTTTATCTGATAACGCTGTAGCAAACTTTAAAGCTACTGTAGAGGTTATTAAACTTGAGAGATGCTATGGCTTACTATAAAACTGTCTAAGTTGTTCCAATGCAGCCAGTTCCACTTGTAGCGCAAATTAGCACGCTCATGCTGTCCGACAAATCCACTTCGGAAACGTTGTAACGATAAAGAAAAAAGGTCTCCAGTTTTATTTCTGATAATAACACAAAAAGATTCTTAGTACAGCTTAGCAGTTTACACGTAAGAAAACCGTTCGCTTCCACTGCTCTCAAGCTCTGCTTCTTTTCCCTCAAAGCACCAGCCCCTTCTGGCCTGAGCCGGTCTGCTCTTAAAGAGACAGTATACGCTATTCAACCATCGTACATTAAATCACTCAAAAACATTCATTTTAGCATGAATCTTAATTCTTACATGAACTACTTAGCTTTTAAATCGTTCTTATAACTTAGAAAGAAACGTATTTATCTTTTTAACATTAACTCCTATTCACATTACCATGAACTGTATTTTGGCCTCTACAGCTACTGTTCCATCTTTACTGTCTTCAGAATCTCAGAGGAACTTAGCAGAGGGCAACTATTTCATTTCTAGCCCTTCACAAATTGATGGTCTAGTTCATAGTGTTACTTCGTCTTTACGTGTGGCATTAGACAATGTTGCCCCTTTAAAAAAGAAGGTCATTAAGCACAGGAAGTTGGCTCCCTGGTTTAATTCTGAACTGCGTACTTTAAAACAAACCTCTAGAAAATTGGAGAGAAAATGGCGCTCTACACACCGGGAAGAGTTCTACTTATCCTGGAAAAATAGTCTAGTGCTTTATAAAAATAAGCTTCGACAAGCTAGAACTGCATATTATTCGTCACTAATTGAGGAGAATAAGAATAATCCTAAATTTCTTTTCAGTACAGTTGCTAAACTTACACAGAATCATAGCTCTGAGCCAGCTATTCCCTTAGCCTTCAGCAGCAACGACTTTATGGAATTCTTCACTAATAAAATAG
>SSNS01000149.1:1189363-1193529 GCA_006937985.1 Aphyosemion australe | reverse complement strand
CAGCGGTGTTAACGGAGAGTGGAGGCAGCGTTGTTAACGGAGAGTGGAGGCAGCGGTGTTAACGGAGAGTTAGAGGCAGCGTTGTTAACGGAGAGTTAGAGGCATCGTTGTTAACGGAGAGTGGAGGCAGCGTTGTTAACGGAGAGTTAGAGGCAGCGTTGTTAACGGAGAGTTAGAGGCAGCAGTGTTACCGTAGGAGAGTTAACAAGGAGGCAGCGGTCCAGCTGAACGTCTGGGCCAAACAGCATGTCCACCCAAACGTCCACAAAAAAGTCTTTTGACCAGAGGTGAGTGGAATATAAAAAGTAGGGACACAAATGATAACCTGACAGTTAAAAAACTACCTTGAGAAAATGTTACTTGAGCACTGTGAGTAATGAACTGGAGCCGTGATGGAATAATGGCGTTTAAAACAACAGCGCTGCTAGCGAGGGTTAGTTTTTACTTTCACTTTCATTAGAGCTAGCGCTTCAGTTCTGGTGATCGATAATTAGCAGGGTCGCCATCAAGAAAAGCTCTCTGGTATGTTTTTTTTTTGTCAAAACAACTTCCTCCATTTTATGCCTTCATATCGATGTCAAAACGCTCTGAAACTGTATATTTTCTATTGTTAATGCGGCTTATCAGTATGACCCTACCCAGCAGCCTTTGCGTGGTGACGTCAACTGTAGAATACCCTATTGACACGGTTCGTCTCTGGAGATGAACGGATGCTTCGTTTATTCTAACGAGCATCGTAAACAGAAACACGAAGCGAGCGACATTCGAGGCTGGGCAGATCTCAGGAGGGAGAAACCGTTTATAAATACAGAACTTATATATTTGACATACCTGATGAATTGGTAAACACAAAACCAATGACATTAAAGGCCGCCCGCTCCAATGACAGAAGAAAATTTTGTGTGATTATGTAAAAAGAAACTAATTTAACTTGGTGACAAAAAGCGTACAAGTCAGTAGACGGCTATAACCTGTTCGTGTCTGGACATGTGGGGCAGGTATTTGACTTTTTTATTCTGTCATGAGACTTTGGCTCTGACGAACTCTCTTCATGGCTGTTAACCGTTTCCTTCAGTGAATTTTATCAGCTGGAAACCTGTAAAATTTAACGTTACTGCCCGTCTTTGGTCTACTTGTGCAGCCTACAGCGCTGCGCGTGTTAACCATGCTGATAGATTTTATTTTGCTGCTATTTAGCTCAATTTGTTGACAACTGACAGCTAATAATGGTGGTCAATGGGTAGGGCTGTCTTCTTGCCCCCAGCCAGAAGCTGGGGGCGGGGCTTGGGCATCACGTGTCAAGGGCTCTATAAGCTCATTTGGGAGGGGCTCAGAGTAGAGCTGCTGCAGGTGAGAGGTGGTCCTCTTTCTACTACTAACAGTAAGTTCAGACCTCTGGGTAAAATCAGCTGATTGTGAGGCCGGTGTTTGGTCTAAAGTGGTTTATGTTGCTAAATGATGACTCCTTATTGAATCGTTATAAACAGTCAGCAGCTGTTAACCCTAACCCAGCTATCAGCAGCTGGGGGAGAGTCACCTGATGAGGTAAACATCCCGTCTACAGAACCACCTGAACAGGTCACAATGAATGAGGAACATCTATAAAGAGTTCCATTTAACACTGGTACTTGAGTAGATTTTTACTTCAGTAAAACCTCACCAGAGTACTTTTTAAACGTGCTTGTTGGTAGTAAAATAATGAGGTTTGTGTGATGTCACTAAAGCATTTTTATTCTTTAGCTGAGAAAAAAGTCACGTTCTAAAGAGTCTGGTAAGAAATGGAGGGAATAGAAAAGAACAAACAGAATGAATCCATTTAATAACAGCAGTGAGTTTGTTTGATGGATCTCACCTTCTTCTCCGCTCGCCAGAGAGCTGAGCTGGTCCTCCACACCTGAGCACACCTGAGTAATCAGCTGGCTTTGCAAGCTCTTTATCAGCTCAGACCTGGATGCATTATAGATGTGGTTGGAGTATGGCGTGGAGGCATATGACATCATCTCTGCTGGGTTGGCATGTTGGACACCTGAAACATGGCAGGAACAACGTTACTCTGTCCCCTCCAGGCCAGCAGGTTCAACCACAATATTTATGTTTGTCTTCAACTTTAATCTCCAATCCTGGAGAGCCGAGATAGACGCCTCTGCAAAGTCATTTTCTTCTCTTATCATGTCGTAAACAAATCTGATGTTTAGCACAAGTTGTTTATTAAATTCCACTTTTCAGAGGAAAACGCTGCAGAAGAACCAAAATTTGTCTCAAAGCTTCACATTTTCAAACAGCTTAGTGCCGACAAAAACAGGATTTCAAATGTATTTTTCTGTTTGGAATTTCTCATTTCCTTAAATTCTGTTCAAAACAATGATGGTTCCTCCTGTGTTTGCTCTTGTTGTTTTTGTTGTTGTTGTATGTTGTTGGTTTTTGTTGTGTTTTTGCTGTGCCGTTGTGTTGGTTGTTGTGCTTGTTGTTTTTGTTGTGTTTGTTATTCTTGTTTTTGTTGTGTTTGCTGTTGTTTTTGTTGTTGTTGTATGTTGTTGGTTTTTGTTGTGTTTGTTGGTTTTGCTGTGCTGTTGTGTTGTTGTTGTGCTTGTTGTTTTTGTTGTGTTTCTTGTTGTGTTTGTTATTCTTGTTGTTGTGTTTGCTGTTGTTTTTGTTGTTGTTTGTTGGTTTTGTTGTGCTGTTGTGTTTGTTGTCATTGTGTTTGCTGTTGTTGTTTTTGTTGTTGTTGTATGTTGTTGGTTTTTGTTGTGTTTTTGCTGTGCCGTTGTGTTGGTTGTTGTGCTTGTTGTTTTTGTTGTGTTTGTTATTCTTGTTTTTGTTGTGTTTGCTGTTGTTTTTGTTGTTGTTGTATGTTGTTGGTTTTTATAATAATCTTTGTTGGTTTTGCTGTGCTGTTGTGTTGTTGTTGTGCTTGTTGTTTTTGTTGTGTTTCTTGTTGTGTTTGTTATTCTTGTTGTTGTGTTTGCTGTTGTTTTTGTTGTTGTTTGTTGGTTTTGTTGTGCTGTTGTGTTTGTTGTCATTGTGTTTGCTGTTTTTGTTGTTTTTGTTTTTATGTTAGTTGTTGTGTTTGTTGTTGTTGTGTTTGCTGTTGGTTTTGTTGTTGTTTGTTGGTTTTGTTGTGCTGTTGTGTTTGTTGTCATTGTGTTTGCTGTTCTTGTTTTTGTTGTTGTTGTATGTTGTTGGTTTTTGTTGTGTTTTTGCTGTGCCGTTGTGTTGGTTGTTGTGCTTGTTGTTTTTGTTGTGTTTGTTATTCTTGTTTTTGTTGTGTTTGCTGTTGTTTTTGTTGTTGTTTGTTGGTTTTGTTGTTGTTTGTTGGTTTTGTTGTGCTGTTGTGCTGTTGTGTTTGTTGTCATTGTGTTTGCTGTTTTTGTTGTTTTTGTTTTTATGTTAGTTGTTGTGTTTGTTGTTGTTGTGTTTGCTGTTGGTTTTGTTGTTGTTTGTTGGTTTTGTTGTGCTGTTGTGTTTGTTGTCATTGTGTTTGCTGTTCTTGTTTTTGTTGTTTTTGTTTTTATGTTAGTTGTTGTGTTTGTTGTTGTTGTGTTTGCTGTTGTTTTTGTTGTTGTTTGTTGGTTTTGTTGTGCTGTTGTGTTTGTTGTCATTGTGTTTGCTGTTCTTGTTTTTGTTGTTTTTGTTTTTATGTTAGTTGTGTTTGTTGTTGTTGTGTTTGCTGTTGTTTTTGTTGTTGTTTGTTGGTTTTGCTGTGCTGCTGTGTTGGTTGTTGTGCTTGTTGTTTTTGTTGTGTTTGTTGTTGTTGTGTTTGTTATTCTTGTTTTTGTTGTGTTTGTTGTTGTTTTTGTTGTTGTTCTTGCGTTTGAACCGTCTACTGTTGAACCTAGAGTGACAGGCATAAACATAGATTGAACTCATTCTCACTTGCTTGTCCTGCTGATGTAAGAATCGAACATTGTTCCATTTTTACATCATCCCAGGTAACAGCTGTCTGGACCACTCATAATGATGTGTGGGAGCTAATAAAGCCGTTTTGGCTACACACCAAGGACAAAGATCTCCACCCCTCCGCTTCTCAGTTGCCGGGCAGAACTTTCCAGCAGATCCTCAGATCTACCATCTGTGATGATCAGCAGCACTTTGGGAAACCCTTTCCTGGCTCCAGCAGCCTCGGTCAGCGTGTGAGTCAGGACATAGCCGAGGGCATCACCTAAACC
>SSNS01000149.1:1136863-1184363 GCA_006937985.1 Aphyosemion australe | reverse complement strand
TACTACTCCCAGAATGCTTAGCGGTGAGTGGGGACCATATTTACAGGTCTTTACAGATGGTTGAAAGGGTGGTAGGGTGGCGGTTCAGATGGCCTTGTAGGATACCAGACCACTGTTTGGTGTTTACGAAGGAGATGGTGGCACTTTTGTTGGGTGGGGGATCATAAGCCTGCTTTTTCTGTCATTTGTTGTGATTCAGCGGCGACTTTGATGGCCTTGACTGGGGAGCGTTCTAGATCTAGGCCGTCGGGTTGTTGCTGAATGAACCTGCTGCTCTGGGGTGTGAGGTTGGTTTGTCTGGGTTCCAGCAAATGTGGGTATGGGGGGCAATGAGGATGCAGAGAAGGCTCAAAATCAGGGGCAGTTGCCCCCCCCTGTAAATCTGGCCCTGGGTAAAGGTGAGCATTACAGATGCAACCTGACACATGGCTGCCATCTTGGCCAGTTTAGTGTTGTAGGAAAGTGATTTTCTTCAAATGTAACCAAATAACTACGGCCCAGTCCCAATACTCGCACTTCCACCCTTGCGCCCTTCAATTGCACGTTCCCGGCCAGGGGTGTGAGTGCGTAGGGCAGGGGTAGGCAATCCTGGTCCTGGAGTGCCGCTATCCAGCATGTTTTAGTATTTTCCCTCTTCCAACACACCTGATTTTAATCAGTATGTGATTACAAGGCTTCTGCAGAGCTTGATAATTTATAACAGGTGAATTAACCATTCAGTTAGGTGTGCTGGAACTAAACCATGCTGGATAGTGGCACTCCAGGACCAGGATTGCCTACACCTGGTGTCCCAATTCTCAAGTGTGGAAGGCGACCACGCCCCTTTTGCACCCTTAATCCGCACTTCGTCCCAAGTCTGCATCGATGCGGACTTTGGGCGAGGGTATTACCCACAATCCATTGCTGCGTGGGAATTTTGAGAAGTGGGCGGAGCAATGGCTCAAGTGTCTTTTCTGAAACTCTGTATTTTCAAATGAAAGAAGTTAATTTTAAATGACTAATGATATTTATTCCTGCTCTGAATGTTTTAGACTCAGAGCTAATGGGGACAGTGATGAATGTAAATTTAGGCAAATAATTATTTGTTTGTTAGAAAGTTTTTAATAAAGGTTTTTTAAAAAGTAGCACAAACAGCGACCGGCATCCCAGCATGCAACACGGTCGACGACACAATGCTCCCTGTCCCAACGACGCACGCCAAGCCTTACTGCTCACCTCCTCTAAGTGCACTTCCTCTAAGGGCGTAGGGCACAGTGCGAGTATTGGGACTGGGCCTAAATCCTGCTACCACAGCAGGGTTTAGACACTCTGATCTTTAAGGTCAAAGGTGTTGCTGAGTCACATGACACTTCTGAGCTACGGCTGTAAATCAGCTGACATCGCCCCTCAGTCACATTCCTTCTCCTTGTAGCATCAAAGTTCCCAGAGGTCAATGCATGCAGGTGGAAACTCGTCAGCAGAGGGATGTTTGTTACACAGCATGCAGGTGACAGAAGCACCCACCTGAGGCGGAGGCCACCTGGATCCTGTAGCCGTCTGTCCGTGAGCGCGGTCTGCTCCACATCATTTTTACTGAGTTTTCATTTAAAATGTTAAACTTCAAATCTGCTGGCGGGTCAACTGTGAAGAGAGAAGCATGGTCAGCGTTAACGCTTCAGCTTTCAGGAGGCTTGTACGTGATGCTGAGACAGACAGGTTGTCCCAACAGTCCACACTTCCAGGAGGAAGTTGGAGACGAGCCGACTGTTGGAGCAGAACACAGCCCACACACACAACACTGATGGGTTTGAGCCCACGTAGTCGACGTCACAAACAACATGAAGGAACAAGAAGAACATCTGGAACTTTGGATGGACCCGATTTATCGAGAAAACCAATTAAACATCAAAATGAATGAAATCAGAGAACCCAACATGGAGGGACGCTTTAATCCTCTACTGAGGAGTGCACTAGTGCATCCTTTCTGCTCAGGGTTCTAGACCCTGGGGTGAACATGCACGTGTACGTGGAAAGTTGTTTCCAACAACTTGGAGCAGCAGACACACACGTCCACGTACACACGGGCCCACGAAGGGGCTGAAATATTTTACACTGATATTCTTCTGGTTGGGGTTTTTCTCAGAGCCTGTCTGGCTGAAGGAGAACCGCGAGGGACGAGCCTGGAGGCAACAGCTGCTGGCTCGTCTGGCCCATCTACCTTCTCTAAGCTGGAACTGGTTATCCTAGCAGCGCCGAAGGTTCCCAAAGTTGGGCTCAGGACCCCACGGCGGGTCACCAAGAGCTCTACGGGGTCCCGAGAAGATGTTTCTATGAAGCTGTTTCTAGCATGATTGTTACAAAAGCTAAACAAAAACCTCACAAGTGAGCTGGAGTTCTGTTCGTGTTGCATCACAGACTTCTGGGCTCGGCGTCTGAACCGTCACTACTTTGTGTCTTTGGGAACCACGGATCTACAGCAGAGGGTCATCTAGCTAACGGAGCGGACTAGACCACCAACCAGTCAGACTGAAGAGCATCAGTAGAAAATATTGTTGTGAAGCCGAGACTCGAGGTCCGGAGACCCGGTCAGGACTTGACCCAGACGATCACAGGACGGTAAAAATGGAGGAGCCACCAACCTGGTGAATCCATTCACGTCCTGAAGGTGACGGTTCTGATGCTGGCCTGTGGACCCCCCACCCCCGCCTTAACCCTTGACCCCGGGCCTGTGCTTTCATCTTTAAGCTGTGTTTGGCCTTGACCCCCCCCCCCCCCCCAGGACTAAAGGGCGGGGTCACAGGTCAGAAGTTCTTGGTTTGGTTTTTTTCTAACAGCAACACTTTTCCTCCCAACAGTGGAAAATGTGTGAAAGTCAGATTTAGATTTTCCGTCCCGTGAGGGAACCAGCGGGGGAAACTTGGACCCCAGCTGCTGAAGAGCACCAGCGCCTCCTGCTGGTGGAAGGTGCACCCACAGCCAGGATCAAACTAGATGGGATTAGTTCACAAGCCAAAGTGAAAACAGACTTGATTTAACTTAAAACTAAAGGAGAAGATCCTGCCACGTGACTCTCTTTTATGTTCAGGGGTCGCTGACGTCACTGCTCCAACGGGCTTAGGCTGATTTAGAGACAACATCTGGTTGGAAAAACGCTCGAGTCCATAAATCTACAGCAGGCTGTTTTTCTGATGAAGAAACCTGGAAAAAGTCGAAGGCTGGAAGGAAAAACCAGTTCAGTCACACGTTTCTTTGTCACGTTTTTATTCAAACAGCATCACTTTTACATTTTGGAGCAAAGAGGAAAAGAGTTTGAGATGAGATAGAAGTCAGATGTGAAGGATTAAGGAGGTGAGGAGGAGGAGGGGGAGGTGTACCTTGTTCCTGGGCCTGAGAGGAGGACAGCAGCAGCGCCAGGAGGACCACAGCTGCCAGAGACAGTCTGATCTTCATCTTCAGCAGAACATTCATGAAAGCTGAGAGAAAACGGATGGATTTGATCAGACGTGGTGGCACCATGGTGGTACCCATGGTGGCACGGAACCATCCCGAACCTACAGCAGGACTAAAAACACATCATAACGCTTCAGAGCATCAGACGTCTGCAGACCTGAAGTGGTCCAGACTAGTGGAGAACAGCTCATCACAAATTCCCCACCATAAAAAACGGTTATCATCTTTATCTGGTGAAATATATCCGAGTTCACTTTGGCACCGTGCGTAATTACGCATCGCGGTGCCCATAGTCCCCGCGTTTAGCAAAACCAAACAAATGTCGCTGTACGCAGAACACAAGTAAACAACAGGCTGCAAAACATCAGGAATCTTCCAGAAATAATTCACCTGAGAAACTGGACCTGGACCTGGATCTGGATCAGGACCTGGATCTGGATCTGGACCTGGACCAGGACTGACCTACGGATGGAAATGTTGGATGTTTTAGTTTGTTTAGGAAAAAAGTGCTGAAGTCTGAGAAAAGGGAGTGTCGGTGGCTCTGGAGCTCCGCGGGTTCCTGGACGCGTCTGCGATCCGCTTTCCAAGTGAGCCGAGTCTCCAGACGATCTGCCTCTTAACGGGAGGGCTGCTCCCAGCTCGGCCTGCCCCGCCGACGGCGCTGACGACATCCAGCCGTTCCATAAAGTGATGCGTAACCTCTGGAAGGGCTGGCAGCCTCCCTCTCTCACTGGGAAACTTTTCCATAGTTTGGCGCATTCCTTTCCGCTGATGGAGAGCTCCTGTGCGCCTCGGCTGCGTGACAGCGTGGGGGGGGGGAGCTCTTCCACCTGGACCCCAGAGAGACTAACGTCCCCATTAGTGACGTAAGAGAGACTCGGAGAACCTTAATCAGCTGCTGATGACGTCAGCCCCGATCTGTTCTCCTGCCAATCACGAGTCAGTTTAATTACCTGCCGTTTCAGGTGACGTCATTGTTTAAAACCAACAGCGTCGCCCCCTGCTGGCAGAGCAGCAGCACATTTACTCCTGAGTGGTCACGTGAGCCTGGACAAGTCCAGATGTTCATGTTCTCACCCAGGTTTCTGCAGAACCGACCCGAACCAGGCCTCCAGAGACCCGGAGAACAGCTGATCCAGCTGTGTGTGTGGGCGGAGCCACACAGCTGCTGAAGAACAGGTGAAGTGAGTGAAGAAACCAGAGGGGAGGACACCTTCCTCCTAAGCACAAGTAAACCCTGAGGAGGAGCAGAGGCGCGTTTATAAATGAACAAAGAGCACAAAAAGCCACACAACATGTTCACTAGTGGAAGAACAAAGGAGATCACCAAAACTACTAAAACTAGAGAGCCTGATGCCTCACACGCCCCCGAACGTGCATCAAGCACCCGCTACCCTTCCAGGGACCAGCTGATCTCCACTGAAAGCAGCTGAAACCAGGGGCGTCGGACTGGGGGGGTGCCGTTTACCCAGGGCCCACTGCAGGGCGGGGCCCTGAGACAGCCTTGAATAAAAATGTTTTATTGTGTTTTTTTTCTCCCCCGGTTAACTCAATGTCTTTATAAACGTCTCTTTACCTGGATAAAGAGGTTAAAAAACAGAATTTTGCCTTAAAAATAATAACTGATTTGTCTCTGAGGCACCTGTCACCCATTAAAATGTGCAAAGTGGTTTAGTCCACACCTGCGGCCAGGTGCTGCACCCGCATCTACAGCTATTGATATCTCCCACAGCCAGAGCTGGAGGCAGGAGGAAGTCATGTGTTTCCCCAAGAAAGAGAAACCTGGCTTCCAGAAAAGAAAAGAAAAGAAATGAAGGAGAAAAAGTGAATTGAACAGAAGCAGGTATAGAAGAGAGGTGAGCAGCAGCAGCAGCAGCAGAACCCAGTTTGAGCTGATAGTAGCTCTGACTGAAAGCTGCATTCATGTTCAGTGTTAAACGCCTTTAGTTTCACCATCAAGATCAGTTATAAATTCATTAGTATTATTAGAATTATTACCGCGGACCTCGCAGTAAAACCAGGTTGGCTCTGTGTGGATATTTCAGCTCCTTCCCACTCATGGATCAGGACAAACCTGGTATGATGGATTCCTGGTAATCTCAGGAACGTGAAGCTGCCAGTGTCATCATGCTATACGAACACCTGAATGCACCAGAGCTCAAAAACTGTCTTGTTAATCCCAGATGAGCTACTTTAACTCTAGTAAGGTCAAGTTGCCCACAGTGGAGGTGACTGACTTTAGGCCATAAATGATGGCCCATAATGAAAGCTGGAAAAAGGCATAGTCTAATTATTACATGAGCTCTAGTTGCAAGGTATGGAGAGCCAAAAGTGACACAATTCAATAAATAGCTAAAGCATTAATTAATTTTATAAATGTATCATTAAATATTTTAAATATTTAATTACATGAACCATAAAAATATTTAATTCATTAAAGTTTATTTATAGATATTTAATCATTTATTTCATTATTTCATGTTTGTTCATCATGATTTTGTTTTATCTGTCAACCTTGCCCATCAAAATCAGTGAGCAAGGCTCAGGTTGATGACAAACATGGCAGCTTATATGTTAGAGGGTTTTTATTGACCTGGTCAGAGATATTTTAAGCCTAACAAATAAAACAGTTGCTGACTCAGAATCAGTGGAAAAACAGTTCAAGAGGAATTTCAGGAGGAATTTCCTCCCTGATAGAGATACTTACTACAGAATACCTGTAGAAGTACTCCTGCATGTGCTTGGTCAATTTAACCTTTCATTATTGCAACAATATATATCAGTATTAGCAAAGCTTAACATCATGAACCACATGGCCCTTTAGATGCAGCAGCAGCAGCAGCAGGGCCCTCTTTCTCTCCAGAGATTTCACTTTTATTATGCTGACATTTGTATTTGCTCACTATAGAGGTTAAACTAAGGTCATGTTTATTAACATGTCTTACAGCATGACAAAACATGTGCACAAGAGATATTAAACAAGTGAGCATGGGGGCCCACCTAGATGGCTTGTACCTAGGGCCCAGAATTTGGTGCTACGCCCCTGGCTGAAACTAAAGAAAAGGAAAGGAAGTACCTGGCCATCCTCCCCTGCTCACACAGACAGCTGAAGCTCTAGCAGAGCTACAGCTATACCTGCCCTCGCTCATGTAGGTGTGACCCTCTAGGGCAGGGGTCGGCAACCCGCGGCTCTAGAGCCACATGTGGCTCTTTTAGCGACCCCTAGTGGCTCCTGGAGCTTCTTCACAAATGTATGAAAATGGATGGGGGATATATTAATATGGTTTCTGTAGGAGGACAAACATTCTTAACGTTTTCCAATGCTGTAAAAATGTGCATAATAAATATTCAATTTTAACATTTCTGTCAATGAAAATTTGCATCATAGCCTGCGACACACGTTTCAGCGCGGCGCCCATAGATAGATGGCGGCCAGGCCGTGCCAGGCAGATGGATGTAAACAAACCAGCGGGTGTGTCAGGGTCATGGATCCCTGTGTGAGAGAGAAAAAGTGCAATTGCAGTACTTCTGGAGAAATTAGAAGAGCGCAAAAGTCGATTTAAGAAGTGGATTACATCTCCCAACTCCACTACTGCTGCAGGTTTTGTTGCAACCTGAGAGATAAAAGCAGGGAAAACTGTTCACGGATGGTGATGACATGAAGGATTCATTCATCACAATATCAGAGCAGCTATTTCAGACTTCAGAAACAAAACCGAGATAATCCAGAAAATTAAAGACGTTCCTCTCCACACAAAGACAAGGACCATTAAAACGACAGCAGGGGTCGCCAATCAGCAAATCAGAGACATTAATTCAGCTCCAGCGTCCTCAACTACCTGTGATGAGTCGTGTGATGTGATCGATATCAGACAGACAGCGCTGTTACGCAGGTGTGTGAGCTGTGATGGGCTCAAGAAGAAATGATCAAATTAATCCCACTGATTAATGGAAGTTACACTTAAAGCACCAAATATCTACAGCAGAGTCACGTGGTGTGTCGTTCTCTCCAGGATGCTGCAGGAAATCAACATTTAATCATGAATGCTCATGTTTTTGCAGCCTACTTAGTGTTCATGTGCACGTCTATGGGGTAAACCATAGACGTGCACATGAACACGTCTATGGTTTACCCCATAGACGTGTTCATGTGCACGTCTATGTAGTAAACCATAGACGTGCACATGAACACGTCTATGGGGTAAACCTCTTCTGTGACTGCAGCTCAGACTGACCGTCTGCCGTGAGCGCTCTTGGACGGGACAGCCGCCCACGGCGGCGCCACTGCTGCTCAGGTTCAGTACAGGACTATAATGTTCATTCAGGTTTTTGCTTTTGGAACAGATCCAGGTTTTTCTTAACGTCTAAGTGCACTTCACAAAACCTGGATGTTGTCACAAAAGAAAAAAGCTGTTTCAGTACATTTTAGTTGAGTCAGTGCAGGCGTCTCCATTTCCTGTCTCACCTTCAGAAGCACTCTGGGCAGCTGTAGCTGTTGGAAATGACCTTGACCTTCTACTAGATAGCACCAAGTCCCACCAGAACCCACCCAGCCGCCTGTTCTACAGCCATGCCCCCCCCCCCCCGGGGTTAGGGTTATCTCTGACCAGCTCATCGCAGCAGACTCCCACAACAACACAAACAGCTGTTTTGGTCATGAGAGGTATATTTTGTTTATTGATCCTCACTGGAGAAATAAGTTAACACCAGCTGGAGATGAGTTAGACCTTCTTCTGAGGAAAGGACGCCTTCACCAACTCGTACAAAACATACCCAACTCCTGCAGAGAGCAGTCAGCAGGGTTAGTGTTCCTCATGGTTCACTAACTAGGTTATGAGAGCTGTCTTATTCTACAACAACAAGGAACATGTTGGTTTACGTTCTAGCTCCTCTTGAAGAGCCAGTACCACCTAAAGCAGCTGTTGTTGCTGATAACCTGTAGAGACGAGTGTCTAATAGTGCTGTACACATGTGGAACCATTATTGTAGCGGTCTAGTGCAACTCACTTAAACTTTAATAATTCATCCCAAAACCATAAACCTGCTAGCCTGGCAAGCCATCCTATATATGTGAATATATAGTCTGGCCACGAACCATTGACGGCTCTCAGTCGTGAGGCGGGATCTACGGTTGTCTTTCAAAATGTCAGCACGCAATTGGATAGCGCTAGGACCAATCAGAGTAACGAACAACGTGACGTAATCACAGCGATGGAAAAGCGGGACCCACTAATGGCGTCAATGATTTCTGTGGTTTTTGTATAAAAACATGTGAATATCAGGTGTACTGGGACATTGCACTACTTTGTTTGATAAAAATAAGAAGCTGCTAAGTATATCAGACAGACTTACGCACGTTGGAGTCTAAATGATCCAATGTTGATGACAAAGCCGTTTCAAACCAACGTGGTTCCTGAGCCGCCACTCCCGCTCTGTGATTGGCCCAAAATATAGAGCGCTGTGATTGGCCCAACCAAAACTATAGCGAGCTGTGATTGGACAGCCACAGGCTGCGAGGGTTCCTATGAAGCGTGCCTAGACCAAACTCTGCAAAGCAAGAATTTGGTCTAGTTCACTAGGCTATAGACCTGCAGCAGGCTGGAGGATTTCCTGTCCACCTCCATCACTAGAAGAAAGGGGGAGGAGGAGGTGATTTTAAGGAGGCGAGCGGCTCTGGGGCGGAGTGCACCAGCTGGGCGTAACTTAAGCCAGTCTTAACCCTTACGTCTGACTTAGCTAAGTCAGACGTAAAGACTGGAGATTAGACCGAGTGCACCAACACAAACTAGGACCAGTCGTAGCTGCGTCTGGGCGTATCGTGCACGTTCACGAGAATACAAGCGTTGCTGTGCTCGTTGCCTAGCAACGTATCGGCCCGAGCAAAGCTGAAAGCGGGAGGCAACTTTCTGTTAAATTTAATGACACAAAAACGAAAAAACAAAACAAAAAAATGTTTGGAAGATGATCACTGCTGCATCGATAACGAGTGACGGCTGAGTGCGTACAGTTGAGGAGAAAAAATAAATAAAAAATCTCCTGTCAAGCACAAAAAACACCAGACTGCTCTTAAAAATCCCCAGACTGGCAGGATCCTCTTCCCAAAGCTTCGCCATACAGCTCTGTGGTTATAGATATTTTTGAAGTGCGTTCACCTGCTTTTATCGACCTTTATGGCGTTGGTCAGCGCCCGACGCGCTACCCGATGAGATTCGGGAGGATGAGCGCTGCGCTGAGCTCATCCTCAGCACGAGAACGCTGCATCCAGGAAAATGATCGGAATGGCTCATATGGATTATTATTATTATTATAGACCGTACACAACTCTCTAATAATATAGTGCACAGGAATTAACAAATTCATTGGCTGCGCTGCAGCCCCGGCGAGTCTCCTCTGTGCGTTCCGTCTGTTGCTTATTTACACGCTCATAAAACAACTCTAGGCCTAGATCTTCCCCCTTACGCCTGCTCCACACCAGGCGTAAAAGTTACACCTGGGCGCAGCGGCTGAAGGGCTTACGCCTGAGTGGTACACTCGTCTTAACAACGAGCTGGACGTAACTTTCAAATCTACGTCGGACTTAAGGTTACACCCGGGCTTACGCCCAGCTGGTGCACTCCGCCCCTGAGCCCTAACGTGTCACGCCTGCAGGTGAGTGGCTGAGCCAGGTGGAGGTGTGGCTGAGACTCAGCTGGAGTCCAGTGCAGCGCAGCCACGTAGTACGGTAGAGACGACGTCACCCTGCAGCTCTACAGCATCAGCTGTGGCTGATTCTAGATCAGTAGAGCAGAGTTTAACCTGAAGATGGAGATAGAATTATGGTTTTAGGATGAATTATTATAGTTTATGTTAGATGCACTAAACCGCCACAATAATGATCCCACATACAGCACTATTAGACACTCATCTCTACAGGTTATCAGCAGCAACAGCTGCTTTAGGTGGTACTGGCTCTTCAAGAACAAACCCCACCAACAGCACAACGCCTGCGTGGCAGACTCAGGCTGATCAGGGGTCAGTTTAGCTGTCGTTGAGGCGCTGATGTTCTGTATCAGAACTCTTTCAGAGCCACAGTGGAAACACTACCCTGTATATTTCCTGTCATAATATGATACATTCTTCTATTATTTTATTTGACTAAATTCATTATCTATGCAGGTAAAATCAGTCAAATAATCCATTTGAGTTTGAACCCATTTGCACAAAAAGGGCAGAAGAGTTAGTGAAAACAACATTAATTCAGTATCAAACTACGCTTCAGGCGGTGAGGAGGAGCTGTAGGGAAGCAGCAGGTGCAGACTGATGCTTTACCTGAAACATCTTCTGTTTCTCTGGGACTTTATTGTCCACCTGCCGGCGGAGGGAGCTGCTGAAGCTCCGCCGCGCCGCCTGCTGGAAGGCCTGGAAACAGCAGCAAACTGGTCAAGTCCCCCCACTCACCCACCGACAGTTACACAAACAAACACAGCCACTAATGTCCGAATGGAGCGAGTTTAACACGAACTAAAGCGTCTCCTGGAGGGTGAGGGTTAGCACTAGCCGGCCGGAAGTAGCCTGACCTCGGCTACCGGCGGTTAGCTGAAGCCGCGGCTGCTTAGATTCCTCTGCGTCATCAGTGACTAATTCAACTTTACGAGAGAGTCAAACAAAATCCAAAATAAACTCACAATCATGTGTCTGAACATCTCGGTGAGCCGTCAGTGGTCGCGTTTTCAGCACAAGGACACCGGAAGACTCTTCTTCTTCTATCACTCAACGCTCTTCCCGCACTTGGTCGCCCCCTGCAGGAGCTCCGCTAATAACAACACGCTGAAGAGCGGCGGTCCAGAGGACGTTATCTCTCTCTCTCTCACACACACACACACACACACACACACACAGGTAGGACCAGCGCAACCACTGATCTAAGCTTCCACCTCTCTTTCCCAAGCCTCGCTGTATGACTCCTAATAATAATGGAAAATACTCAAATGAACACTGACAGTTTGAAAGTGTGCCTTTCAGTATTAATAAACAAATCTGTATAATGTGCAGTAATATTTGTAAACATGACAGGAAATGACATCATACCATCAAAACATTAAAGGGTGAGTCACACCATGGGTGGAGACTAGGCCCAGTCCCAATACTCGCATTGCACCCTACGCCCTTCTGTGAAGTGCACTTAGAGGAAGTGCACTTAGAGGAGGTGCGCAGTAAGGCTTCGAGATTGACCGTGACGCATGCTGGGCATAGACATAATAATTGATAGACCCCCTATTGGCCGCTCGGGCGCAGGAAATGCGGCCGCCATCTTAGGTCGGTCGGGCTTCCGGCAGACACGAACCATAACAATAGCAGTAAACATGATGCCTGAGCTCTGTGTGGTTTATTCTTGCTCTAATCGGCGGACTATTGAGACCATGGCTCGGGGGATAACTTTCACAAGTAAGTTCGACCTTTTTTGTTGTTTGTATTTTGTAAATATAACTTTGTTGTACTATATTTGTGTCCACCAGCAACAATTCCTTGTTAGCTAACGTTAGCTACATGTTTACTGCTGGTGCTCCCCTGACAATGAAGGCTAAATGAGACTATTAATCATTTATTCCAAAACACTGACTTAGGTTACAGCTGACACAAGAATGCTGCTGTAGAAATCAAACAAATCTTCCTGGTATCAGATATAGCTCATGTCTCAGACCCTCCCTTCTGACTGGAGAATAGTTAGCTAACATGCTAAAGAGTTTTGCTGTGCAGAACTTTTTTCTGGTTTTACCCTTTGAGGAGTTTTAGTTCATTATCAATAGAAATGCAGTTTTTAGGTTAAAGAAAGGTTCTAAGAAATCTTAAAGAAGAAGTAAACAGAATAGTAGGAATAACACAAGATGAATTAAGAAAATAGCATTGACCTCCTTTGTACAATATTGGTAGACGCTAATCTGCAAATTGCATGTTTTTGTTTTCTAGGTTTTCCCACAAAAGATGTGAGGAAGAAGTGTGAGGCTTCCTGCAGCTGATTTATTATGATTAGAACTGGACTGTGTCAGATGGAGTTTGTTTCATCTTCAGCTTCCTGGTTCTCCTTCAAACAGTAAGTGTATCATAAGGCCATCAGCATTCATAAATGTACATATCCTTTTATCAATCACAAGGCAGAGCATAATACTTATCCCCCCTACATACCTTGTCTTGATAATATTTGTCAAAAATTAATTTATTTTAATAAATTTCCTAAGAATCATGTCTAGGTGCCCCAGAGTTTTCACAGCACCAGAGGCCCCCTGATGTAAACTGAGAACCACAGGTGTGTACTATAAACAGTATATTATTGTCAAACATTATGCTTGTTTGTTTTAACCAGAAAAGTGCAGAACTACATCCAGAAGAGCCAAAGAGAGCCTGTCTGTGACCTCCCAGAGACTAACCTCAGCCTGATGATGTGAGTATTTAAACATCATAACACTAACCCTAACCTAAACCAAAAGCGTATTCACACCATACCTCTGAAACCATGTTTTATGGTATTTTGTCATTGTGATGCCCAGCCAAATGTCCCCACAATGTGGAAATGTCCACACGCTACAGGTTAAAATTTGTTCACTTCAGCATATAAAAACAAGTACCTCAGAGAGACTCTATTTTTGCCCCTCCCACTCCACACACAATACAAAGCAAATCTTAATGTTGTCCAATTTTTGAAAATTACTTATGCAAATATATTAAATATGTTTCTATTCCTTTACAGGAGGCTGTGATTGGTGGATGATGAGGCTGGGCTGGGCCAGAAAAACCAAACTAAACACAAATGTGTAGCTGTCATGCTGGATGCCACGGCCGTCAGACTTGATCTCATTGGTTAAGTCTGTGGTTCTGAAGAGAAGGCTGCACCACGTGGCCAAACTCACCTCTCTTGAACTGCAGAAGGGGAGCTCCAGATAAAAGTTCTGCAAAGCAGTCCTCTTCCAGGGGTTTTAGCTCATGTAAAGCTTTCAATTCCTATTTTAAAACATTCTCAACACAAGTAACAGATAAATTAAGACAAAAAAAATAAAATTAACTCCATTAAGCAGTTAGTTCTTTTTTTCCTCTCTCTTTCTCCCCGTGTGCTGTTCGGCTGTAAAGTAATCAGAATTGATGTCTGAGTATTGAAAACAAGCCTTACAATTTTATTCTCAGAGGTGGAGCGTTATAGGTTCAGCTACACACAAATATACAACAGAACCAGAATATCACTATGCAGTCAGTTCTGACAGATGGTTTGTCGATTTCTTGTCATTCAGACTTTGTTTTAGTTGTTGTCTCTCTCACCTTCTCTTTGAGTTATATTGGTACTATATGTATATGAAACACTCATTTATTTAAATTGTTATCTATAAGAATTATATTGTATATATTAATTGTTTATTAAAATGGCTGAGTAGTACTTTTTGCTTCTCTTTCATATATTAAGTGTGTTTTTTATAAATACCTACCATAGATCTCACACTTGGTATATAGTCCTTTTTGAATTATTTTGATTCTCATTGTTTGACTGTGATTTTTATGTGTTTGATCCTTTTTTTCTATAGGTTTTGTCACTAAGTAGTGGATAAGAGTCCCATATGTACCCACAGCAAACCCATTATGATTAAAAACGCTCAAACATGTGTCCTGTATCAGAGCTACATGTGTGAAGTTTACAGAGAAAAAAACCGCATCAAAATCGGTTCAGTATTCAAGGAGTTATGGTTGATTTAACATGCTGACACTTCAATGTCTCTGCAAAGGGAGGGGGGGCGCGACCGATCCAAGATGGCGGCGCCACCGCTCGTCAGCGCCCATAGGCAATAGCGGCCGCGAGGGGTCTATCAATGTCTATGCATGCTGGGATGCCGGTTGCTGTTTGTGCCACTTTTTTAAAAACCTTTATTAACAACTTTCAAACAAACAAAAGTTACATTCATTACTGTCCACATTAAATCTTAGTCTAAAACATTCAGAGCATGAATAAATATCATTATTCATTTAAAATGAACTTTTCATTTGAAAATACATGTTTTCAGAAAAGACACTTGAGCCATTGCTCCACCTTCTTCTCAAACTTCCCACGCAGCAATGGATTGGGGGTAATACCCTTGCCCAAGTCTGCATCGATGCAGACTTGGGCGAAGTGCAGATTATGGGTGCAAAAGGGGCGTGGTCACCTTCCGCATTTGAGAATCAGGACACCCTACGCCAGGCCTATTCAATTACTTTCTCTACTGGGCCAGATTTCTAAATCGCGGATCAGCTTAGGGCCGGATACCCAAATCTTTATTATGTATTTTACTGACAACATTTAAATATTAAATTTTAATATTTTGACTGATTACCTCCACCACTCCTACAAATACAACTAAAATAACAGCAATGCACGTCTTCTTATTGTTTTAATGATCTGCATCAATTCAACAGTTGCAGAGCTGGTAATACAAACATTTTCATGGTTTTTAACCTGCATTAACTCGATCGCAGCTACTAAATGAAAATTAACAATAATAGCATAGCAGCTATGCAAAATAAACATATGTGACAAGGTGGACAACGCAGGGCCCGGGTGGGACTCGAACCAGGGACTTCCCGGGTGGGAGACACGCACGCTAACCAGTCAGCCAAACATATATACTCGTGGCCCAGCAGCCCAGGTGCATGATCAATCGGGATCCGGTGACAGGATGCTCATTGTCACACATATTTTTCCATCCAAGCTGGATTAAAAGCGGATTTTAGATTTTTTTTTGGGGGGGGGAAGCCTCCAGAAAACAAAAGAAGATGCAGCAACAGTGAGTTATGGGGTAAATTGTCATGTATGCGGTCCAATATAATGTGTTTACAGTTTATTTTTAGTTTATTTAGTCCTTTTTTTGTATTTTAGAGACTTTTTAACACGGACACATTTTTTTCCCTCATTCTCCACCTCTTCATGCACTCGCCACCTCTAAACCCACGTTTCCCGTCATTTCCGTCCACGAATAAAACGCTTGCTGCTCCTTTTCCCGTCTTCCAGCTAAACAGCTGAGCTGTCAGCTGGACATCCTTCCTTCTCATCCTCCTTTATACAAAAAACCACTAAACTACAGAGAAGTAACTATCTATCTGTCACAAATTGCTCCAGTATCTAAAGTTTTGCCGTCAATGTCTGTCTCAGTGTTTTCTCCGCTCCGTGACAGCGCCTCAGCGCACCTTTTGACACCTGCTGTCAGATCACGCAGCAGCCATCCTCTCCCTCAGCAACAAAACGCTACTGAACCCATTCTTAGTTTAATTATTTTAGTATAACTCTGGTTTTATTTGGTCTGTTAACAAAAATAAAACGGGTGTGTAGTCTATAATCCGCATTTTAAGCATAAGTTGAAACCAGAGTCTTGCTGCTGCGGCGTCCCAAAGGTGTGTTTTTATTGGTCAACTGCAGACATAGACATGAGTACGTAGATGGGCAGCTCCAATAGGCAGCACCAGTCCACGGGGTGTCTACATATATATGTCTGTGATTGCTAAAATGGTGTTGCGTTCAAGTGCAATATCAGTGTGGGAATTTTGAAACTCGCACGCAAAAACTGTTTTTAACTGGGTTTTTTCTGTTGGTGGTTGGGGGATAGGGCCAGGCGGGCCACCTGGTGAGGGCCCGCGGGCCGGAAGTGGCCCGCGGGCCGCCATTTGAATAGCCCTGCTCTAAAGCTTCCTCCAGGAATGTGTTTATATCAGAATTGGGCAAGCCANGTGACAGGATGCTCATTGTCACACATATTTTTCCATCCAAGCTGGATTAAAAGCGGATTTTAGATTTTTTTTTGGGGGGGGGAAGCCTCCAGAAAACAAAAGAAGATGCAGCAACAGTGAGTTATGGGGTAAATTGTCATGTATGCGGTCCAATATAATGTGTTTACAGTTTATTTTTAGTTTATTTAGTCCTTTTTTTGTATTTTAGAGACTTTTTAACACGGACACATTTTTTCCCTCATTCTCCACCTCTTCATGCACTCGCCACCTCTAAACCCACGTTTCCCGTCATTTCCGTCCACGAATAAAACGCTTGCTGCTCCTTTTCCCGTCTTCCAGCTAAACAGCTGAGCTGTCAGCTGGACATCCTTCCTTCTCATCCTCCTTTATACAAAAAACCACTAAACTACAGAGAAGTAACTATCTATCTGTCACAAATTACTCCAGTATCTAAAGTTTTGCCGTCAATGTCTGTCTCAGTGTTTTCTCCGCTCCGTGACAGCGCCTCAGCGCACCTTTTGACACCTGCTGTCAGATCACGCAGCAGCCATCCTCTCCCTCAGCAACAAAACGCTACTGAACCCATTCTTAGTTTAATTATTTTAGTATAACTCTGGTTTTATTTGGTCTGTTAACAAAAATAAAACGGGTGTGTAGTCTATAATCCGCATTTTAAGCATAAGTTGAAACCAGAGTCTTGCTGCTGCGGCGTCCCAAAGGTGTATTTTTATTGGTCAACTGCAGACATAGACATGAGTACGTAGATGGGCAGCTCCAATAGGCAGCACCAGTCCACGGGGTGTCTACATATATATGTCTGTGATTGCTAAAATGGTGTTGCGTTCAAGTGCAATATCAGTGTGGGAATTTTGAAACTCGCACGCAAAAACTGTTTTTAACTGGGTTTTTTCTGTTGGTGGTTGGGGGATAGGGCCAGGCGGGCCACCTGGTGAGGGCCCGCGGGCCGGAAGTGGCCCGCGGGCCGCCATTTGAATAGCCCTGCCCTACGCACTCGCACCCCTGGTCAGGAATGTGCAATCGAAGGGCGCAAGTGCGAGTATTGGGATTGGGCCTTATTCAAACACACTTCCGGTTAGAAAAATGCTCCTAAAGCTCAAATGCAAAACCAGACGAGCTAAAGACAGCTACAGGACGAAGCTGGAGGAACAGCTGGTGCAGAACAATGATCAATGTGCACGGAGACACAGACGTGTATATACGTAGACGCCCCGTGGACTGGTGCTGCCGCTGGCCACCATCTTAGATGGGTCTCCATTCGCCCCCAGTGCATTCATTTCTACTGAGGAAGGAGCTTACGCAGCAACCCAGCAGACTCAGAAACTGCAGCAGGCTGCAGGATTTCCTGTGGCTGATTCTTAATCAGTGTGGAGCAGAGTTTTAACCTGAAGATGGAGATAGAATTACGGTTTGGGGCTGAATTGTTACATTTTAAGTAAGTTAAACTGCCAAAATAATGGCTACACACGTCTACAGCACTATTAGGCTACGTTAACACTGCAGGTCTTGATGCTCAATTCCGATTTTTTGTGTGGCTCTTCACATTATTACAACTGAAATGCGACATCAAACACTCTCCAGTGTGAACGCAGGACATCCAGACCGCCCTCTGAATCCCTCTGTCAGCGGCAGCGCTCCTCCTCAGGAACGTCCTCCTGACACGACGCTCACCTCCACTGATCAGTGACGTAGGAGGCGGATTTAATGCGATGTGACCTTTCAGACTGCAGTCACCTTCAAAAAATTCGCATATGAGTCGGAATCAGTACTACATATTGAAACGTCAACTGGACTACCCTAACTTGCTCCACATCCTCTCCATCTCTCCCTCCTTACGTTCCAACCCTGTGTGCTATTTACCATCTTGTTCTTGTGCGGAGAAAAGTTCCTAAATATAAGAAATGACTGCGAGTATTGGGACTGGGCCAGCTGTTCTCTACCTTCCGGGCTTCCGTCCACCGGAAGTAGCATGTAGCCTGTTAGCTGTGAACAACGTACCGTAGTACATGTTTATTTAGCTGAGGTCACAGCTCCACTTTCTTTGATCTTCAACAGGACCCGCCCTACTTTCCACACGTCTCCATTCAAAAGAAAGCAGCTGTTGAAGGTTTATACCTGATGAAGGTAACAACGTAGCACCTGTCTGTCAGTGGTGGCTAATCCTGGTTCTGCAGGTTAGAGGTTCCTCTGCTCCAGGAGTCAGGACAGTCGACTCACCTGTTTAGCAGCTCATCAGTTTTTGACCCAGGTGAGGTCGGAGCAGAGAAACCATAGATATATATGTCACTAGATTCCTTACCCGCGCTGTTCGTCAATTGGACGAACGTCCCTACGCGGCGGCCATCTTACTTCGGACAGTTGCCCCCTTTCGTAACATTGGTGTCAATGGTGCATGTACTACTAAAATAACTCTAACTTGCTCAATTTTCAAACGGGTTGGTTTGTTGTAAACGCCAGAGATGTGGCTGTGAAATATGACCCGTTCATTTAAAAATGTGCTCATAGCTCAGTCAGCCCCACCCTAACCCACCACTCAGACTCACGTGTTTGTATTGGTTTACTCTCGTCTACGGTAAACACATTCATACCTCAGTGAGGATTTATCCGTTTTCGTTGGTAATCACCCACAGCTGATATGAATCATGCTGACTCCAGCTTTCAGCACAACCACAACTTCCTGCTTTGCCGAAGAGATCGGTCCAACTTTCCTTCAAGCAAAATAATCACAGACCTCCAGACTTTTGAAAGACTTTTTTTTTTGCCTCAGCCTCAAAATGCCTTGAAACGGCCCTGGGTGTGGGGCTGAGTGTTGAAGCTGATCTGAATTGTATAAATAATATTACATGCATGCTTATACAGGTGTAAGGATAAATCTACCTACACTTTCCTTTTCAAACTCTTTGTTTTGTTTTCTTGATTTTTATGTGACTGTCTCTGATCTTCCTGCATCTCCTCCTTCTTCACCTCATGAGTTACTTTTGAACTAAGCAGACCACAGGGATCTACCGGCAGTGAAAGTAGCGCGGTGCTGCGCCAGTGAGGTGAAGTCACCGGAGCACGGGTGATGAGCTCCGCAGCAGCGGAGCGCGTCAGACACGAGTAAAAGACAGGAAGTACCTGAGAATATGAGCGGACATGAACGACTTTGAGAACGTTACCGTGGCCGTGCGCAGGATGCAGCTGCACGGAGCGCATCCACAATCCGCGCTACGCAGAGAGTCCATAGAAATAATGTAATATAGGTAGAAACAGGATCTTTTTTCAGGCTCCCCCTGGGTGTGTAAGCTGCAGGCTTCGAGGGGAGCCGGGCTCCCCTTAGCTCCCCCGTAATTCAAACCCTGATTACATAAATAAAACGCAGTAAAGCATCAGTAGTAAGGTCATCCAACATTGCCCTAGAAGCCCTGTTCAGGTGGCTTTGGTGGGACCTCCTGCTGATTCTTCATCACTACCTTCTCTTCATGCTGATGTTTCTGCCTTTCCCGGGATCCACTCATTACCCTTTTATTCATTTTCTTTTTTTATCATTTTTAAATTTCTTTATGGTTTTATTTAACTGGTGAAGCACCTCATGATTGTTATCTTGAGGTGCTATAAAAGATCGTTTCTTCTTCTAGCTCACATACATCTGGTCAAAAGACCATTATAAAAAGAATAACCCCAACCCAACACATTCAAAATTCTAGTTTGTAGTATTTTCTGCATTAAACAGCTGGGTTTGTGGTGAACAGAGTTAAGGTTTTACTACTGTATGTCAAATAGGTGTTTACCCCCCCAACACACCACGCTCACCTCTGCTGATCAGTGACGTGAGAGTCGGTTTTAATGCGACATGACCGTTCAGACTGCAGTCGCTTTCAAAAACATCAGATGCGTATCAGATTCAGCACCACATATGAAAGTGACCTGGATCAGATTTGAAAAGATCGGATCTGTGCTGTTCAGACTGTCACAAAACAATCAGATATGGCTCACATGGAAGAAATCGGATTTGATGAACTTTTGCCTGCGGTGTGAACGTGGCCAAAATCATAAACGGATCACCAATAAACGTGCCGTTTTTCATTAGTTACAGCCATTCACATGATTGGTGTGCTACTCTCCATCTCTGGGAGTCTTTCCTGGTTTCTGAGGTTGTAATTAGTACAGATTGTTTTCCACCACTGAGGAAGCGGTTCGTGTCTGCAGACATTTACCTACTTCCTGTTTCAGAAATATTTTCTGGTTCATTTGCAGACGGTGAAATCTTGACTGTTGGTCCTCCCTCCCAAATGTCTCCTAAACATCTGGAGCCTCTGGCCAGGCGGGTCCTGAAGGGCGTGGTGGTTCTGGAGCTGCTGGGTGTCTTTGGGGCATACGCTCTATTTCAGAGGATGAAGCAGAGCCGAGGTATCGGATCAGAACTCGACTCAGATCAGATGTCTGAGCTGCTGCTGAAACTTCCCGTTTGTCTTCTTCACTCACAGATTTTAGAAACACCATGAACAGGAAGTTCCCCTCCGTCCTGGAAGGTAAGGAGGCCTTAGTGGTGGTTGGTACTTTAACCAGCTGGGGGGGGGTCTTCATCAACCTTTTGGCCCAGAAACAGACCTCCACGCACAGCAGGATCCTGCTGGTTCTGGACGTTCTGAGTGAACCCACTGGGTCGTCCTTAAGCCTAGCTTATACGCCTCCACCTGCAGAGGTGTGCAGACGCGCAGCGTCGTTATCCAGGCACACAAGGACGGAGGGAGTAGAGCCCAACCTTTAACTATTTGTCAAATGCAATGAAGCACACGTCTGTGATTGGTCGGCCCAAAAGCGGTAGGTGAACGGACATTCCACCGCCGCCGTCTCCTTCACTCCTGTTGAACTCTTTGTAACACAAGTTTTCGTTCCTGCTGAATGAAAATGGTTGGCCGGACGTGTTGACAAGCTTTTTCTTTACAAACTTTATTTAACAAAACAGGAAGTGACAAATTCCAACATCCCCTCTGCCGTCCTGGTGGAGAGCTGCTTCCCAACACCAACGGAGACGAGTAAAAGGAAACCGTCTCCTTCAGCATGTGTGGAGGAAACCTGCTGACGGAGACGTATTAGTCGTTCTGTTAATGGGTCTACAACCTGACCCGGTACCGGGGGGGGGGGGGTTATTAGCTCACAGGTTGTTCTGATCTCTTAATCAGCTGATGTTCTGATTGTCCCCCCAGTCTTCTACCAGTCCAATGAGTGGGCCGGCGTCTACGGGATGAGAGAACAGGACCAGCGGGCCTGGTCGGCCAGACAGGACTGAGTCCAGCACGACACACGGGCCGGGTTACTTCTTCTTGTGTCTGAACTTCCTGTTTCCTGTTTGGCCCTGGCCGAGCCTCTTCCCCCTGCTCTTCCTCCGGCGGAGCGTCATGGCGTCGCGGTTGTGGATCCAGTCGTCCCTCTGAGACTCCCACTTCAGCTGCTTCAGGCCTGCAGGACACAGAACAGAACGGGTCGGACCGGAACATCCTAGCCCTGCTTTCCTGTTCAGAATGTATCCCATCATGCATCTGTTATTCCTGCTTCTGTGATGTTTAGATGGAAACAAATAAAAATCTGAATCTAAGGATGAGAAACTTTGTCACAATTTACAGGTGATGGCCACGGGGTCAAAGGTCAGGCTACAGACAGCCACGGGGTCAAAGGTCAGGCTGCAGACGGCCACGGGGTCAAAGGTCAGGCTACAGACAGCCACGGGGTCAAAGGTCAGGCTGCAGACGGCCACGGGGTCAAAGGTCAGGCTACAGACGGCCACGTGGGTCAAAGGTCAGGCTACAGACGGCCACGTGGGTCAAAGGTCAAGCTACAGACGGCCACGTGGGTCAAAGGTCAGGCTACAGACGGCCACGGGGTCAAAGGTCAGGCTACAGACGGCCACGGGGTCAAAGGTCAGGCTACAGACGGCCACGGGGTCAAAGGTCAGGCTACAGACGGCCACGGGGGTCAAAGGTCAGGCTGCAAACAGCCACGGAGGTCAAAGGTCGTGCCCCTACCTGCCCTGTCCTTGGTTGCCATGGCATTCAGACCCATGTGGTCAAACTTTGCGTCCGTGTTCTCGTCCAGCAACGAGCCAAACTGGAAAGAATCACAATAATGATTATTAGTTCTGGTGTGACGAGCAGAACTTTGAGTCCAACAGAACCAGCTTCAGCTCAACACTCACCTCCTCAGCAGAAGCAAACATGGAAGCTTCTCTTTTTGGTTTCTTGGTTCTGGTTCCAGAACCTGAAAGAACCCAGCAGAACCTGATGAGTTTAGCTGAAGCCCAACAGAACCACAAACCTGAGAAGATCCACACCTGAAGCTGGACAGAAGCTCAGCTCCTTGGACTTCCTCTTCCTGTCAGGAAGCTCCAGCTCTTCATCTGAAACAGAAAAAGGAAAACTTTTGGAATGTTTGAGACCGAATCCAAGTGATGAAGATGTGCTGGTACCAACCTTCCTGCTCCTCCTCCTCCTCCTCCAGCTCTGGAGCTGAAACAGGAAGCAGAACCTGAGGAACCTCACTAATGTGAATCAGGTCAGAACCTAAAGTCTTTCTTACCTTCATCCTCTTCATCTCCACTGGGATCCATGAAGGTCCCTCCTTCCTCCTCCAGCACATCTCCAAAGTCCTCCTCGTCCATGCTGCCCAGAGACACCTCCTCATCGTCCAGGTCGCTCAGGTCTGAATCTGAATCCGGGTTCTTCTGGGTTCTTTTGCTTTTCACATTCCTGAGAGAGGGGAAGAGGAGTAGTCTGAGAACATGATGAAGACGAACCAGAACCCTTCAGGAACTGTTGGATGTTCAAATACAAGCATCAGCTGACAGTTCTGGTTCTGCTTGTGAAGGTACAAAAGTTAGCTCCAGATTCAGTCTGGACCGGACCGTGGACCTCCTGGTTGTTAATCATCTGGGACAGAGGACCTCAAAGGCTAAACTGAGCCGGACCCGGTTCTGGTTCACTCACGCTGCAAAGTCCAAATCCTCCTTGTCCACATCAGTGAAGTACGAGGAATCGGTCTCAAAGGAATCTGTTCGGATCAGAACCACAAACAGTCGGGTCAGAACCCACGGGTCTTCCAGGCCCACTCCGCCTCCATCAGAACTCACCCAGAAGGTTCTGGAATTCCTCATCGTCCACATCTTCCACGCTCTCGTCGTCCCCCCCTCCCACTGGACGCCGCTTCAGTTTCTCCTGCTGACGCTTTTTGAAGAAGCTGCAGAGAAACAGACTCAGACTCACCAGAATCAGAACCAGGAGCTCAGAGTGAGGTCCAGAACCTACCGGTGGAAGAAGACCTGGTCCACAGGAACCTGACTCTCCTCTCTGGACAGGAAGTCAGCACAGTTCACTGGTGGAGACGAGCGGACGAGTGAGAAGACACTCAGCGTCATAAACAAGACCATGTTTTAGAACTCACCTGGAACAGAACCGCGCGGGAACCTGAGTTTGGGTCGGAGCACAGCAGAGTCTGAGTTTTCTAAAAGGATAAAAAAGCAGAACCGTCAGGTGGGTGAGCCGGGCCTGGTCCCAGAACCTCCAGATGTTCCTTACGTTTCCCCCTCAGCTGTTTGGGGTTCCTGAAGACGAAGCGGTCCAGGAACCGGATGAGAGTGAAGTCCTGTAGCGGGTCTCCGGAGTACTGGATCGGTTCTGCCTGTGGACACATTATACTCAGTCTCAGGTCCAACAGAACCATCAGGAGGATTTGCTGAGGCACGGTTCTGTTACCTGGAGGATGGTTCTGGCAAACAGCGCCACTGATGGGTGGAAGTGAAGAGAGAGCTGTGGAGAAACGGGTTCTGGTCAGCCTGGTCCTGGCCCAGTATTGATTTGGTCCTGGTCCAGTATTGGTCTACTCCCGGTCTGGTTCTGGTATAGTTCTAGTCTGGTCCTGGTCTGGTTTGGTTTTGTTCTGGTTCTGGCCTGGTCATGATCTAGTCCTGGTCTGGTTCTAGTCCAGTTTTGGTCTGGTTCTGGTCCAGTTTTGGTCTGGTTCTGGTCCAGTTTTAGTTCAGTTTTGGTCTGGTTCTGGTCCAGTTTTGGTCTGGGTCTGGTCCAGTTTTGGTCTGGTTTTAGTCCGGTTCTGGTCTGTTTTAGTCCAGTTTTGGTCTGGTTCTAGTCCAGTTTTGGTCTGGTTCTGGTCCAGTTTTGGTCTGGTTTTAGTCCGGTTCTGGTCTGTTTTAGTCCAGTTTTGGTCTGGTTCTGGTCCAGTTTTGGTCTGGGTCTGGTCCAGTTTTGGTCTGGTTCTGGTCTGGTTCTAGTCCAGTTTAGGTCTGGTTTTAGTCCGGTTCTGGTCTGGTTCTGGTCCAGTTTTGGTCTGGGTCTGGTCCAGTTTTGGTCTGGTTCTGGTCTGGTTCTAGTCCAGTTTAGGTCTGGTTTTAGTCCGGTTCTGGTCTGGTTCTGGTCCAGTTTTGGTCTGGTTCTGGTATAGTTCTAGTCTAGTCCTGGTCTGGTTTTAGTCCAGTTTTGGTCTGGTTCTGGTCCAGTTTTGGTCCGGTTCTGGTCTGGTTTTAGTCCAGTTTTGGTCTGATTCTGGTCCAGTTTTGGTCTGGTTCTGGTCCGGTTTTAGTTCAGTTTTGGTCTGGTTCTGGTCCAGTTTTGGTCTGGTTCTAGTGTACTTTTGGTCTGGTTCTGGTCCAGTTCTTACCCGGTGCAGCTCCCATAAGGAGGAGTGGTCGGCGCCACAGAACAGCGGGTTTCTGTGAAGCGGGTCATAGCTCTGAGAACTCCTTCCTGAAACACGGGTCAGAACATCAGAACTGGAACTGATACCAACCCAGAATGATCAGAACCACCACACACCTTCCAGGTTCTGGTGGTGTACCCATGATGCCGTGGGTTTGATCCTGGCTCCTCCCTCCTCCTCGTTTTCCTCTTCCTCCTTCAGGTCTTTAAACTCCTCCTCCTCGTCCTGTCAGAACCCAGCAGAATCAGAACCATCTCAGCATTTATGAACCTAAGTGGTCCTCATGTCCTCTTCTCATGGAGACACTTGGTGGACCTGGACCACCTGATGGACCAGGTGTACTGGTCCATTCGTGTCCCCTCATGAGGACCAACCCCACCCTGAACTCAGGATGAAGAAAGGAAACTTGTTTGGACCATGGGAGGAACCGATCTGGACCAGCGCAGGTCTTTGGACATGAGGACTCTGGTTCTGACTAACAAAGCAGTTCTGGTTCCTCACCCCTCCTTCCTGCAGAAGATCCCTGAGGCCCGGTTTGGCCCTGATGAGTTCTGACAACAGGAAGAGTGCTCCGCAGGCGAAGGCGGGGCTCTGCTCGGCGCCGACCTGCAGCAGGCGCTTGGTGAAGGCTTTGACCCGTCGTGGCAGAACATCCACCTTCATGGACTTGAAGAGCAGGTTGAGGAACATGTTCTGGCTGGAGGACGCCGACAGGCCTGGATCCAGCAGCTTCCTGCAAAGAACAGAGCTTTTCATGGTGTTTGGATCCTTAAAGGTCCTGCCTCGTGTCAACCAGATCTCCATCATTAAAAAGCATCTTTGATTCATGTTTAAACATCTTTTTTAGGATTTCAAACTTTTTTAAAAATTGAGACAAACTTCTCCCGTGTGAGTCAAATGAAGCGGTTCCATAGGACCATACTGAGAAGAACCCTGGAAGACCACAGGCACAGTTCAAGTTAAGGCTCCAAGTGGCAGACCAAGACAAATCTGGGATAACCAGAAGTGACGAATGGTGAGAAGAGTCAACCCACAGACCAGCACCAAAGACCTACAACATCATCTACCTGCAGATGGAGTCACATTGTTCAACTATTCGGTGCACTTTACACAAGGAGATGCTGTATGCGAGTGCTGCAGAGGAAGCCTTTTCTCACCCACAGCTCAAACAGAGCTGCTTGAGGTGCTAAAGCACATCTGGACAAGCCAGCTTCATTCTGGAATAAGGTGCTGTGGACTCATGAAACTAAAACTGAGTTATTTGGGCATAACAAGGAGCGTTATGCATGGAGAAGAAAGAAGAAAACCACCTGCTACCTACAGTAAAACATGGTGGTGGTCCCATCATGCTGTGGGGCTGTGGCCAGTGCAGGGACTGGGAATCTTGTTAAGGTTGAGGGACGCATGGATTCCACTCAATATCAGCAGATTCTGGAGACCAATGTCCAGGAATCAGTGACCAAGCTGAAGCTGCACCGAGTTAGGACCACCCTGAACACAGCTCAACATCTACTAAAGCATTCATGCAGAGGAACAAGTCCAACGTTCTGGAACGGCCATCTCAGTCCCAGACCTGAAGATTATTGAACATCTGTGGTGTGAGTCAAAGAGAGCTGTCCATGCTCAGAAGCCATCACACCTGAATGAACTAGAGGTGTTTAGTAAAGAAGAATGGTCCACAATACCTTCAACCAGAATCCAGACTCTATAGGAAGAGTTTAGAGGCTGTTATTTCTGCAAAAGGAGGATCTACTAAATATTGAGTTCATTTCTTTTTTGTGGTGCCCAAATATATACGTCTGCCTAAGGCTACGTTCACACTGCAGGTCTTGATGCTCAATTCCGATTTTTTGAGTAAATCTGATTTTTTTGTGTGTCTGTTCACGTTATAACTGAAATGCGACATCAAACACTCTCCAGTGTGAACGCTTCACGGCCCCAAAGCGACCCGCATGCGCAGAAGACAAGAAGTCAGGCAGAACCAGGAGAGGTGGAGTTGATGAAAGCCTCACTGACAGTTCAGCCACAGGACCACACCTGAGTCTCTCGTTTTGGGGTGGAAACTATTTTACTCCTTATTCCCGCCGTCTTCCCGAGTTAGTATTCCCTGAAAATGTTTTGGTATTAAGTTCATTCACGGAAAACCCCCCCATCCCGCTGTCACGGAGACCGAGACCGGAGGTGCGCTTCGCTCCAGCAGCACCTCCCGCTCTCATGCTTTCTTGTATTTTTAATTCCAAAACTTGACAGGATGTCCCACAGACCCCTGAATCCCTGTCAGCGCTGCTCTTCAGCGCTCCTCCTCAGGAAAGTCCTGACACGACGCTCACCTCCGCTGAGCAGTGACGTAGGAGCTGGATTTAATGCGACATGACCGTTCAGACTGCAAAAAACTCGGATAGGAGCTGGATTTAATGCAACATGACCGTTCAGACTGCAAAAAACTCGGATAGGAGGCGGATTTAATGCGACATGACTGTTCAGACTGCAAAAAACTCGGATAGGAGCTGGATTTAATGCGACATGACCGTTCAGACTGCAAAAACTCGGATAGGAGGCGGATTTAATGCGACATGACCGTTCAGACTGCAAAAAACTCGGATAGGAGCTGGATTTAATGCGACATGACTGTTCAGACTGCAAAAAACTCGGATAGGAGCTGGATTTAATGCAACATGACTGTTCAGACTGCAAAAAACTCGGATAGGAGGCGGATTTAATGCGACATGACTGTTCAGACTGCAAAAAACTCGGATAGGAGCTGGATTTAATGCGACATGACTGTTCAGACTGCAAAAAACTCGGATAGGAGCTGGATTTAATGCGACATGACCGTTCAGACTGCAAAAAACTCAGATAGGAGGCGGATTTAATGCGACATGACTGTTCAGACTGCAAAAAACTCGGATAGGAGGCGGATTTAATGCGACATGACTGTTCAGACTGCAGTCGCTTTCAAAAAATGCTCATATGTGTCGCAATCAGTACTACATATTGAAACGACCTGGATCGGATTGGGAAAAATCAGATCTGTGCTGTTCAGACTGTCACAAAACAATCAGATAAGGGTCACAGGCAGGTCAAAATGCGGATTTGATGCGCTTCTGCCTGCAGTGTGAACATAGCCTAATTTAGTTTAAACACTTATTGCACACTAAATAAATGTATTATAAATAAATCCTAGAAACTTTGTTCCACTTCTCAAATATCACCGTGTGTCTCATAGATTTAACTGAAAGTTTTCATCGTAACGACCAAAGATTTATACAGGAAGATCATGAAGAAGGCTGCCCAAACATTAGCTACGGGCTATGTTATGTTTATATATATATATATACATGCAGCAAGCAGAGGCAGAGGAAATTATATACATATATATATATACACATACACACACGTGTATGTATATTGTATATTGCATCGTTTTTTTGATTCAGTTCTTTCACATAGGTTTTGGAAAGAGTTTAGCAGTTTTGTTATTAAATTCACGTTTCTTACCGCCTAAATGTTTTTGAACGTGGTAACATAACTTCTGTAAGTCGAACATCCAGCCAATCATCTAGTGTGATGTCATCGGCAGGTGCGGGACCCCAAGCCAGCTCACATAGAAGATGGCGAACATGGGGGATGGGGAACACGTAGAACATGGAGTCCCCCAGAGACTTAGACCCTATGTATTTTAGACCCGATATTTATGGTTCTATGTTATGAACCCGCCAATATTTTTTAATGACTGGACATAATTTTATTCATTTCCAACAACATTTGGATGGATATTTCCAGAGGTAGAAACTACACATTGTCACTTTAAGTCCCAGTTCTCAGCAGCATCTCTAACGAAAACACGGAGTCAGCCAGCAGTGAAAGTTACGTTAATAAACACAGACAAACTGTTGGTGGACAGGAAAACGTCGTGGTTTCTCATTCTGCAGCACCTGAGCTGACCACGCCGGTAGCTTCAGGTGTTGTGCAGATGAAGGTTAGCCTGCCGACCGCGGCGCCGCGTCACGGGAACACGCATCACTCTATAGAGGCGCATAAAGAGGACATGAACTATTAGAAATATGAGCAACTCCACTACTTTTAGATATGTTCATAATATTAACACGCTTTCATCAGACAGATGTCTATCTGTGTTTTATAAAGAACAAAAAGTAAAAGAATCCCTACTCAGAACCCAAACACAGACAGGTGAGCTACCTGTACAAGGCCACGTAGAACCGGTCCGATACACTTTGCTGAGAGTCCAGAACCTGGAACAGCAGCATGAGCGCCTGCACTGCCGTGTGGAACTTGGCCAGGTGGACCACTTTAAACAAGGTGTCCAGCTGCTCCTTGACCTTCTCATCCCCGACACCGGCGTAAGGATAGGCCCGGTTCACGCCTGACAACAGCGCGCTCAGCATCTTGGACTCCACGTCTTTTTTCTTGACGCAGGAGCGGAAGAAGGAGAAGTAGATGGTGATGAGCTTGGCGGCGAGCACGGCCTCATCGTGGCTCAGAACCACTTGGCTCAGAAAGCAGATGGCGTAGTACTGGGCCTTGGTGCCAATGTTGGGTCGGAACATGAGGCGCTCTACCTCACAGCACACCACCGTCTTCATGTTGGGGTGCCGGTGCAACAGCGTATCCAGCAGGTGAGATGCTTTGGTGGCCATCTTGTAGTCGGGATCTCCCAGCTTGTTGACCACCTGAGCAAGCAGCGCCTTCTCCTGTTCGGGTCGGCTGCTCAGCAGCTCGTAGGCCACGCCCAGCGCCTTCGTCTTGGTGGCCGCCACTGTGTCGTGGATCATAACATCCAACACTGACACGAACTCGGCCACGTGGAGCTTCAGCAGGTGCTCAAAGTACCAGACGACGAGGCGGCGGTCACGGGCGTCCCGATTTCCACTGGCCTTCTCTTCCATGTTGTCGAAGGGATGCTGGGTAAAAGGGCGGAGCTTCCTGTTTTCTGGCAGCAGGTTGGTGAGCAGCAACTCTCTCAGGGTGTCCAGTGCCATCAGGCCCATCCGCCGACCACCCTTTTTCTTCATCATGGACACAAGTGTCTCCACGTGCTCCAGCATGTGCACTGGAGCGTCCTGGATCAGAACAGTCATGGCAGCCATCCTGTCCGCCAGCACACCGGCAGAGACCACGGACTTCATCCAGGCTGAGTTGGCTCCTTTCTGCAGGTTCTTCTTGGTTCTGTAAAGCTCCACCTCAGCCTCAAACAGCTGCTGAGCGAGGGTCTTGTACCGAGACACCAGAACCGGATCCTGTGGCGCCGATGTGCCCTCTGCAGCATATTCCATCTCAAACCACTTCCCACCCGGCTTAATGAGTAGAACCTGCCGAGGCTGGAACTCAAACACGTTCACGTTCTGTTTGGACTTTTTCCCAGCCCGAACAGGAATGTCTCTGTCCTTCTTCTGTTTCACCTCTTTTCTTAGACCGCTTGATGTTTGTTCCTCTGTGGACACATTCTGACCTTCAACCTTTGTGCTTTCCTTGTGGTCTGCAGTCTCGTTTTCCGGGGGCTGGTCTGGGATACTTTGCTCCCTGGCGTAGGCCCGGATGCCCAGTTTAGTGATGAAGCTCTCCAGCTCACCCTCCTCCAGGTCATCGATGGCGCCCTTCATCCCTCCATCCACCAGCTCGTGGGAGTCGTTGATGCCAGCGATGAGGACAATGTCCGCCTGTGGACACATGACATTCAGAGGTCACGAGGTCAACATATAGCTTTATTATCACCCAAGTTCAACTTCCTCCTTGCCGTTTCATCAGATTATGAAACGTTTTGTTACCGAGTTTAAATCAGCTGATTGACTCGTTTTCACCCTAAAGTGTAAAAACATTTTGTGAAACTCTTCAGGTTCACCTTGGACTCACACCTGGTCCCATTGCTGGGCTTCACTCACGTGACCTTGAAGTCGTGCCAAACTCTAATGGGGGACAGGAAGTGTTTTGCTTCACTACAAAACATAGCACGACGGATGAAAGCGAGCGTACTAAGGCTTTAAATGGGCTGGCACAGACATGATATCGTGAAAAGAGGTGTAAGCTCATCATTGGATTAAAAGTTATTTAGAAAACAGAAAACAATATGTTCAGATAAATAATATTAAATCAGAACTGCAAGATATTAGTTATGGAGTGCCACAAGGGTCGGTCCTTGGACCTAAACTGTTCAACTTGTTTATCAATGACCTGGTAAATGTGTCTGAGAAACTTGGTTCTGTTTTGTTTGCAGATGATACAACATTGTTTTATTCAGGGTCCAATATTAATGAAATAACACAAGTAATAAATAATGAACTAATAAAAGTTAAAACCTGGTTTGATATAAATAGATTAACACTTAATCTTAAAAAAACAAATTTTATTTTATGTAATGATAGGGAGAAAATTGATGTATCATTAAAAATAGATGGCAGGGAAATACAAAGGGTAAAGGAGACCAAATTTTTAGGAGTAATGATTGATGAAGCTCTAACCTGGAAATCACATATAGGTTATATAAAAGGTAAAGTGGCCAAAGCCATTGCAGTATTTACTGAATAGCGATGGGTTGTTATCATTATACAATGCACTAATTCTGCCATACTTAATCTATTGTGTAGAAATCTGGGGAACTGCATATAGAACTTATACACAACCATTGTTTATTTTGCAGAAAAGAGCCATAAGAATTATTAACAATAATCACAGTAGAGTTCCATCTAACCCGTTATTTATAAAATATAAGATAATAAAATTTCATGATTTGCGGGTTGCCCAGTAATTGAAAGGTTGCAGTTTCGATCCCGGCTCCGGCCAGAGAATGCTGCTGTGTGTCCTTGGGCAAGACACTTACCCCACCTTGCCTGCTGGTGGTGGTCGGAGGGACTGGTGGCGCCAGTGCTCGGCAGCCTCGCCTCTGTCAGTGCGCCCCAGGGCAGCTGTAGCTACATCGTAGCTCATTCCCACCAGCGTGTAAATGGATGAATGACTGATTGTGTTGTGAAGCGCCTTGGGGGGTTGTAGAACCCCAAGAAGGCGCTCTACAAATACAGGCCATTTACCATTTACCATAGGTACATTGCCAAAAAACATTCAGCAATTATTTGGAAAGAGGGAAAGTAATTATTTGTTGAAGGGAATTGAAGTCTTCAAAAAGCCCAGGGGCCTCATTTATCAACCGTACTTACGTACAGATCTGTGCGTATTTCGTGCGTGGGAACGATTTTACGCATTGTGTGGTATTTACCAATTTGTACTTGTGCGTGAAAACGTTCCTAAATATAAGAACAGCTGTGACCGTGCGTAGGAACAGCATCTAGTGGCAGAACGAGGGAACAGCAACTCTGAAGGTCTCAGTGATCCACGCGTGTTCCTCATCCACTAATTATTTTACCCAATAAATAATTATTTTGGTGGATTATTATTATTGGAGCTAAAACACCCGTGACCCACGGGAATCTGACTGTAGAACGGCTGATATCGTGTTATTTTGTAATCACAATGTTTACTCTTCCCATTTTTATGATGTTTTAAATCATTTTGAATGTATTTATCTATTATGTTTTAATTTAATTTAATTATTTTGACCTTGGGAAGCGCCCCGAGGTTTTTCTTGAGATGCGCTACATAAAAGATCGCTTCTTCTTATTCTTATTTATTAGTGGAGGGTTTAGCAGAGCAGAGAGCACTCTGGAGGGAACGGCTCTTCCGTGAGCACAGCGCACTGATCCGATTCCAGTCCAGGTTCTATTTTACAAATAAAACAACCTCCAGAACCTCCTCTGCTCCCTGAGTGTGTCCAGTGCTTCGATCTCGCTGTCAATAAAGTTTTTCTTTTTTGTCCGGGAAGAACCCAGGGAATCCCCTCCCGATCTGAGGACGTAGTGTGACCAAATATGGTTAATTGAGGGCGTTTCTGTATGTAAATGACGTTAAACGGGCACGAGCTCCTGCAAGCGCACAGGTGGGATTTATCATCAGACGATTGTGGAGGAACATGCGTACGAGAGGCCACCGCATGTTTCATAAATCAGGACATTGACTGTTCGTACACACATTCTACATTTCATCCGTAGGAGGGAATATAGGAACGTTTCTAACAACGTTTGATAAATGAGGCCCCAGATTTAGGACAAGAATGAAGGAAATGAGTATCTCGGTGAATGGTGTGAAATTATGGAATTGCCTGGACAGAGAAGTGAAAGAATCAAGAACTCTAAAAGTGTTTAGAGAATATATCAAATCAAGTGTGTTGAGTGGATACGAATGCGTATAATTTAGGTGGATATAATTAACATATGTGACTGAACGAACTGTGAGGGAATGCATAAAGATATGTTTATTTGGTTTAAAAAAATGGGGCAGAAATTATAAGATTTTTTCTTCTATCTGCTCCCTTTCATTCAAGTTGTACTGTGTTTATATGTATATTGTTTAGTAGTTGTTGTATGAAATAAAAGGAATAAAAAAAGTAAAATAAAAGGTTATGACCCATATAGTTTAAAGAAGTCTGACTTTTCCTACACTCTGGAGGATTTACCCAGCGCTGAAGCGATCAACATAAACCATCTCACGCTGCATACCTAATGTTAACACTGCAAACCACATGAAAGCCTTTTATGAGCCTGGAAGCCCACAACTACTTTATTTAATGCTGGGTTAACCATTTAGGATCCAGAGAAGCTTTAAATGGCCGTCGTCTTGTAAGTAGTAGTTGTGCCATTTTAATTCATTAGCTCGTGATAATAATGCTATTGCTAATGCTAATGTGCTAGGATCTACTTGTAAATACTCTATTGTGCCTTTTTAAATCCAAACTTCTGGTACATTTGTTTGATTTTAATAAACGCCACGTTACAACGCTGAGCTAACTGCTAACAACATTAGCACTCAGAAAGCTATTTGCGCTACAGTTAAGTTAGCACACATGAAAACAGTATCAAACTGTTTACCTGCCTTTTTTATGGCTGTGTTCAATAAAATGCTATAAAAACATTTAGTAAACCCTTACCTGTTAGAAAGTGATCGCTGCAAACTCTAGCATTGTCCATTTCAGCTCCTCCTGTTTTTAGCCGGAGATTACCGATCCACTTCTGCCGTCTTCTTTCAGTAAGTTTTTTTTAAAAAATTAAGTCCTTTGTGGCGCACTACTTTTGGGACACGAAAAATAGTCTTTGTCCCGATTAGAGCGGTTGTAACAACTGTAGACCGCACAGAATTTGGGCATTTTGACGCCCAGTCAACAGAGTAAACAGGGTTCTGTGCAGCAGCTACCCTGACCCCCATCTGCATTTGGTGACATGGACGCTACGCCATGTGAAACCCAGCAATACCTGGACCCAACATGGACTAACACTTAGACCCGACCTAGACCAACACAGAGACACCGACCTGGACCAACACCTGGACCCAACCTGGACTAACACTTAGACCCGACCTGGACCAACACCTGGACCCAACATGGACTAACACTTAGACCCGACCTAGACCAACACAGAGACACCGACCTGGACCAACACCTGGACCCAACCTGGACTAAAACTTAGACCCGACCTGGACCAACACCTGGACCCAACCTGGACTAACACTTAGACCCGACCTGGACCAACACCTGGACCCAACATGGACTAACACTTAGACCCGACCTGGACCAACACCTGGACCCGACCTAGACCAACACAGACACCCCGACCTGGACCAACACCTGGACCCGACCTAGACCAACACAGAGACCCCGACCTGGACCAACACCTGGACCCGACCTAGACCAACACAGAGACACCGACCTGGACCAACACCTGGACCCGACCTAGACCAACACAGAGACACCGACCTGGACCAACACCTGGACCCAACATGGACTAAAACTTAGACCCGACCTGGACCAACACCTGGACCCGACCTAGACCAACACAGACACCCCGACCTGGACCAACACCTGGACCCGACCTAGACCAACACAGAGACACCGACCTGGACCAACACCTGGACCCGACCTAGACCAACACAGACACCCCGACCTGGACCAACACCTGGACCCGACCTAGACCAACACTTAGACCCGACCTGGACCAACACCTGGACCCAACATGGACTAACACTTAGACCCGACCTAGACCAACACAGACACCCCGACCTGGACCAACACCTGGACCCAACCTGGACTAACACTTAGACCCGACCTGGACCAACACCTGGACCCAACCTGGACTAACACTTACACCCGACCTGGACCAACACCTGGACCCGACCTAGACCAAAACAGAGACACCGACCTGGACCAACACCTGGACCCGACCTTGACCAACATAGACACCCCGACCTGGACCAACACCTGGACCCGACCTAGACCAACACAGAGACACCGACCTGGACTAACACCTGGACCCGACATGGATCAACACCTAGACCTGACCTGAACCCACACCTGGTCCAATACCTGGACCTGATCAGGACCCAACCTGGACCCACCACTGGAACTAACTGGGACCCAAATCCCGGCATATCTTCACTCATTACTCATCACTTCCAATCCACCAGCACAATCTCTATGGTTATTCCCAAAGCTCGCACCTCCTTTGGCCGCTCCTCATTCCAGTTTGCTGCTCCCAATGACTGGAATGAGCTGCAAAAATCTCTAAAGCTCACTACCTACGTTCCATTATCTACCTTCAATAATTCATTACCATCAATAGTTTCTGATCAATGTGCGTGCTGCTGAGTGCCTAAAGATAGTTTTAAGTCTGTTTGTTCATATTGAATATGAGAAGCGTCTTTATGTCTGTTGTTCTCTGGTGTAAAGCTACTCGTCTCTGCTGCTGCTGCTGCTGCCTCTTGGCCAGATTGTCGTCGTAAAGGAGAATGGGCTCTCAAACGACTCACCTGGTTAAATAAAAACAAATATCTGGACCCACACCTGGTCTGTATTTATAGCCCCTTCCAGAGTCCTAGAACCCCCCAAGGCGCTGTACACCAACACCGTCTTTCTCAGGGCGAGGCGCTACATCGTAGCCACGGTCACCTGGACACCACCTGCACGGTGCCATGGGAGGACCTGGTTTGGGTCTGAATAGGAGATTTGGGACTCCGAACGTTTCTTTTCCAGATCAGTAGTTCACGACTCGACCTACCAAGAACGAAGCGAACCGAACGGACTCACCTGGGTTCCTCCGAGTCGGAACACTTCTTCCATGTTCAGCTCTTCATCTCCATCGCTCTCCTCCTGTGGAGCCTCCTCTTCGGACCAAACCGAGCCGGACTTTCGGCGTTGCTGGTTTCTGGCTGCCATGCTGCTTCGGCGTGAGGAGAGATGGTGACCCGGAAGTCAAATGAGATGGACACACTGAGGACATGCGCCTCCTGCAGGCGAGAGTCGGGAGTCGCAGCATCAGGCTCAGATCGGAGCGAGAAGGGCATAGACATTAGCCTGGCAAACCATTCTATATGTATATATATATATAAACTCTGCAAAGCAAGAATTTGGTCTAGTTCACTAGGCTACATAGACATAATAAGTGATAGATCAACGTCTATGGAGAAGAGAGGCACCTGGCTGCAGACCTCCACTGTCAGGTTGCTTCCGGTGCAGGCTCCACTGTCAGAACGACCTCCACTGTCAGGCCTGTCAGGGCGGAAGTGCAGACTTTTTCCCCATCAGCCTTAATCCAATAGCCTAGTGAACTAGACGAAATTCTTGCTTTGCAGAGTTTGAAAAGCCATCCTATATATTCACATATATAGGATGGCTATATATTAGGGTGACCAAACGTCCTATTTTCCCCGGACATGTCCACTTTTCACCGTCTGTCCGGGGCGTCCGGGGGGTTTCCTATATAGATAAAAATGTCCGGATTTTCATCCAGGAGCCGGGTTTGAATTACGGGGAGGTGGAAGCCCTCAACAACACACCCAGGGAAGCCCGAAAAAAGATCCTGTTTCTACCTATATTACATTATTTATATGGACTCTCAGCGCACCGGGGATTTTTGTGAGGAGAGGACAGATGCTGATTGTTGAAGCTGCGTCCTGCTTACGGCCACAGTAACATTCTCAAAGTGGCGCCAACAAAAACTATAATTAACACGCGATCGTTCATGTCCGTTCATATAATCTTCTGTCTTACTTCTGTCTTTTAATCGTATCTTTTATTCGTGTCTGACACACTTCGCAGCGGAGCGCGTCACCCGTGCGCTGCTGATTTCACCTCACCCGCGCGGCCGAGCAGCGCACACTCCCCTATTTTTCAGCCGGTAGATTCATTTGATCTGTTTACTTCAAAAGCAACTCGAGGTGAAACAAGAGGAAATCAGGAAACAGTTTATTCTGGTGGATTGAGAGGAGAAGCAGGACGATCAGAGACAGACAGGACAGGAAAATATTCAAATAAAAAGGAGGAGAGCGAATAAACCGAAACTGCATTTGGGATTTTATTTTGAAATATGAAGACTGGAAGTACGTTTATGACAAACAAAACAAAAGTTTACTAAATAAATGACAACTACATATGAACTATAGAGAAATAATTGATAGATTTTACGTAATATTAAATAATTAATGCATTTGTGAGGAGAGCGAATCAACCGAAACTGAATTCGGGATTTTATTTTGAAATATTTTGAAATGTATCCCGTGCATTTCCCGTCCTGACAGGCCTCACAGTGGAGGTCGTTCTGACAGTGGAGCCTGCACAGGAAGCAACCTGACAGTGGAGGTCTGCAGCCAGGTGCTCTTGATGGAGAAGGGTATCGCTGCACACCCGGAGACTCCACTTTCAGGCTTCTACCCTTTTCGAGACAGCGACCTCTAATGGACAGATGTTTAACTGCAACCACACCAGATTCAGGCCGACGCCACTCAGGCTTCGTTGTTTGTGGATACAAATGTGGCTAAGCAGAGGATGATGCTATAGCAGAGTTCCTTATCTTTATCTTTGAGTAGAATTCCAACAACGATCATATCTTTAGTCATGTGAACTGGGAAGGGTGTTTTTGGTTTGAGCCACATCTCTAGTTTTTCCAAAATAATTGTGTTTTCTGACATTCATAAAAATATGATCTATAGTTTCTATAAGACTTTCACAGAAAGAGCAGTCATTGCTATGAATATTAAAACGAATTCTTAATATCTTGGCTTGCTTTGCTGTTGCTATGACACTAGTGCAGTCAGGGGGCGGGGCTGTCTCAAAAACAGTAGAAGCCTGAAAGTGGAGTCTCCGTCTGCATCGATACCCTTCTAGCCTGGCAAGCCATCCTATATATGTGAATATATATAAACTCTGCAAAGCAAGATTTGTTCTAGTTCACTAGGCTAATACCCTTCTCGATCGGAGAGACAGATCGTGGCAGTGGCAGCCTGAAATGGTACTTTCTCTGGCTGCTATGGCTGCCTATGAGTTACCACAGCGACTTTAATACTTCCTGGTTTGCCACGACACTTACCTGCCACTATTTTTGCCACTTAATGCTGGGCTTACACCTAAGGTTTTTCACCGCGGTGAAGTTAGTTTGACGTTGGAAGTTGGATATTCGACAGACATTGGTTCACTGCAGTCAGCGACGAGTCTTCATGCCGTGCGCTGAGCCACAGACGGCGGTTAGCTGGGCTTCCGAGGACACGCTCGGGAGCGGTGGTTCGCTTAGGGACCATCAACAAATTTCTAGTCATTTCTAGTCAACGACTACAAAAAAATCAAAAGCTTCCGGATTTATTGACTAAATCACTAAAAATTACTTCTGAGTTGTGTTACTAAACTACATCTACAAGACACAACAGTTTTAAAAATATTTCACACAATTTGATCTTTTTTATTAATATTTTTATCAAAAAATAAGGGATTTTTTTCAATAGCTCCTAGGTANGGGTCAAAGGTCAGACTACAGACGGCCACGGGGTCAAAGGTCAGGCTGCAGATGGCCACGGGGTCAAAGGTCAGGCTGCAGACAGCCACGGGGGTCAAAGATGGCTGCAGACAGACACGGGGGTCAAAGATGGCTGCAGACTGCCGCGGGGGTCAAAGGTCAGGCTGCAGACGGCCGCGGGGGTCAAAGGTCAGGCTACAGACGGCCACGTGGGTCAAAGGTCAGGCTACAGACGGCCACGTGGGTCAAAGGTCAAGCTACAGNTGAGAGGCACCTGGCTGCAGACCTCCACTGTCAGGTTGCTTCCGGTGCAGGCTCCACTGTCAGAACGACCTCCACTGTCAGGCCTGTCAGGGCGGAAGTGCAGACTTTTTCCCCATCAGCCTTAATCCAATAGCCTAGTGAACTAGACGAAATTCTTGCTTTGCAGAGTTTGAAAAGCCATCCTATATATTCACATATATAGGATGGCTATATAGGGTGACCAAACGTCCTATTTTCCCCGGACATGTCCACTTTTCACCGTCTGTCCGGGGCGTCCGGGGGGGTTCCTATATTGATAAAAATGTCCGGATTTTCATCCAGGAGCCGGGTTTGAATTACGGGGAGGTGGAAGCCCTCAACAACACACCCAGGGAAGCCCGAAAAAAGATCCTGTTTCTACCTATATTACATTATTTATATGGACTCTCAGCCCACCGGGGATTTTTGTGAGGAGAGGACAAATGCTGATTGTTGAAGCTGCTTCCTGCGTACGGCCACAGTAACATTCTCAAAGTGGCGCCACCAAAAAATATAATTAACACGCGATCGTTCATGTCCGTTCATATAATCTTCTGTCTTACTTCTGTCTTTTAATCGTATCTTTTATTCGTGTCTGACACACTTCGCAGCGGAGCGCGTCACCCGTGCGCTGCTGATTTCACCTCACCCGCGCGGCCGAGCAGCGCACACTCCCCTATTTTTCAGCTGGTAGATTCATTTGATCTGTTTACTTCAAAAGCAACTCGAGGTGAAACAAGAGGAAATCAGGAAACAGTTTATTCTGGTGGATTGAGAGGAGAAGCAGGACGATCAGAGACAGACAGGACAGGAAAATATTCAAATAAAAAGGAGGAGAGCGAATAAACCGAAACTGCATTTGGGATTTTATTTTGAAATATGAAGACTGGAAGTACGTTTATGACAAACAAAACAAAAGTTTACTAAATAAATGACAACTACATATGAACTATAGAGAAATAATTGATAGATTTTACGTAATATTAAATAATTAATGCATTTGTGAGGAGAGCGAATCAACCGAAACTGAATTCGGGATTTTATTTTGAAATATTTTGAAATGTATCCCGTGCATTTCCCGTCCTGACAGGCCTCACAGTGGAGGTCGTTCTGACAGTGGAGCCTGCACAGGAAGCAACCTGACAGTGGAGGTCTGCAGCCAGGTGCTCTTGATGGAGAAGGGTATCGCTGCACACCCGGAGACTCCACTTTCAGGCTTCTACCCTTTTCGAGACAGCGACCTCTAATGGACAGATGTTTAACTGCAACCACACCAGATTCAGGCCGACGCCACTCAGGCTTCGTTGTTTGTGGATACAAATGTGGCTAAGCAGAGGATGATGCTATAGCAGAGTTCCTTATCTTTATCTTTGAGTAGAATTCCAACAACGATCATATCTTTAGTCATGTGAACTGGGAAGGGTGTTTTTGGTTTGAGCCACATCTCTAGTTTTTCCAAAATAATTGTGTTTTCTGACATTCATAAAAATATGATCTATAGTTTCTATAAGACTTTCACAGAAAGAGCAGTCATTGCTATGAATATTAAAACGAATTCTTAATATCTTGGCTTGCTTTGCTGTTGCTATGACACTAGTGCAGTCAGGGGGCGGGGCTGTCTCAAAAACAGTAGAAGCCTGAAAGTGGAGTCTCCGTCTGCATCGATACCCTTCTAGCCTGGCAAGCCATCCTATATATGTGAATATATATAAACTCTGCAAAGCAAGATTTGTTCTAGTTCACTAGGCTAATACCCTTCTCGATCGGAGAGACAGATCGTGGCAGTGGCAGCCTGAAATGGTACTTTCTCTGGCTGCTATGGCTGCCTATGAGTTACCACAGCGACTTTAATACTTCCTGGTTTGCCACGACACTTACCTGCCACTATTTTTGCCACTTAATGCTGGGCTTACACCTAAGGTTTTTCACCGCGGTGAAGTTAGTTTGACGTTGGAAGTTGGATATTCGACAGACATTGGTTCACTGCAGTCAGCGACGAGTCTTCATGCCGTGCGCTGAGCCACAGACGGCGGTTAGCTGGGCTTCCGAGGACACGCTCGGGAGCGGTGGTTCGCTTAGGGACCATCAACAAATTTCTAGTCATTTCTAGTCAACGACTACAAAAAAATCAAAAGCTTCCGGATTTATTGACTAAATCACTAAAAATTACTTCTGAGTTGTGTTACTAAACTACATCTACAAGACACAACAGTTTTAAAAATATTTCACACAATTTGATCTTTTTTATTAATATTTTTATCAAAAAATAAGGGATTTTTTTCAATAGCTCCTAGGTAAATGAGTCTAAATACCTAAAACCATTTCTCAATGGTGATACTAATCTATAACTTTAGCCCTTTTCAGATTGACATTCTGGAATATGTGTGGACAATTCAGTCCGGTCTTTAACCAGAACTGTGTTTTCAGACACACCACTTTTGCACCGGAACTTGTCCTTTCGGCTGCCTTCACACAGCAGGGAAAAGTTCCAGATGTCTGCGGGGGAGGGGGTGGGGGGTACCCAGATATTGCATAATGCAGCAGGCGTACATGCGTCATCTCCCCAAACAAAGCTAGTATGCGATAGAATTCCTCTCACTGATCGGATTTACGTTAAGCACAATTCTGCGCACACGAAGACGCATAAGAGACCTGGTTGATGAAGCTCAATGGTTAATAAAGGAATCACGGAAGCTGCCATGGTTCGCCGCATGCTACAGGAGCGAGCTACCCGGCGTATATGGAAACATTCACGACCAAGTGGCGAAGATTTCTGGTCAGACGTGTTGAAAAACTTTGCTTTCCCAGTCACGTGATCTATGTAATCTAGGTGCGCACCAGCGTCCCCCGCTCCCCTCCTCCTCCTCCTCCTCCTCCCTGTCCGGAACTCGACCTCACCAGTCTGAAGCAGCCACCCTGTCCGTGACGAGTCCGGTCCTGTTACTAGGGGCTTCGTCCGGTCTATTCAGGAAAAGGTTTACCGGATATTTGTATTCAGACACAAACGTCTTACGGACAGAGTCCCGAACATTTCCGTTTTTCATGGCCTGTCTGAAGGGGGCTCATGAGACACAGCAGTTTTTAACACATTTCATACAATTTGATCTTTTTTATTAATATTTTTATCAAAAAATAAGGGATTTTTTTCAATAGCTCCTAGGTAAATGAGTGTAAATACCCAAAACCATTTCTCTATGGTGGTACTAATCTAGACCAATGAGACACAGCAGTTTTTAACTCATTTCATACAATCTGGTCTTTTTTATTAAGCAGAGGTTTTTGGGCGAAAATGTGGTTGAGCGACTCCAAAGAGAAGCAGAGTAAACTCAAAGAGCTGCGTGTTTCTATGATCTCCCTCAGAGAGCCTTACAGACGACAAGTATAGCCTAAAACCTGAGCGATCAAATATAGGCTGCGTGAGCCCACGCTCGGTTCCTCTGCTGCGATCAGAGATCAGTGGGGCTAGCAGCGCTGCGAGGCTCTGTGGGGCTGCAGTGAGGTGGCAAAGCCACGCAGCGTGTCCCTGATCTCTTAGTGCATCAATACCACAGCTGGCCCTCTTTGTCCAAATAATTCCATGATTAACATCCAAACACGAACACACAGAGGACACAACTAAAGGTCAGGGTTGAAATGGCCAAACATCTATTAACATGAGGCTGAGGCCTTCCCGGAGCTAGCCGCTAGTGCTAGCTCTGATGCTAGCTCTGACGCTCATGCTAGCTGTCAATCAAATCTAATTATTCATAATTTCAAGCATTTAATTACACCTAAACAGAAAAAATCCACCCCCTCAGAGTTGTCATGACTGTAAGCTACACCTGATAAACCTAAAATGGTTTTTGAACCAGGCTGTAAACATGTTTATTTCTGCTGTGAAGTTGGCTTTTTTAAAATGGGAGTCAATGAGGATTTGCTCACTTCTGGTGCCAGCCCCTAGTGGAGGAGGGGGGAACTGCAATTTTTGGCACTGCTGTGTTCATAAAAAGGAAAGACTTGATCCCCTTTGGATGCTCTGCAGCAGAACTTCTCCTGATCCTAAACAGAAACAAACAAATGGGGCGGCGGTGGCATAGGAGTTAAGTGGACGCCCCGCAATCGGAAGGTCGCGGGTTCGCGTCCCACTCGGTCTGTCACCGTCGTTGTGTCCTTGGGCAAGACACTTAACCCAAATTGCCTCTGTTGGTGGTGGTCAGAGGGGCCGATGGCGCAACAATGCAGCCTCGCTTCTGTCAGACCGCCCCAGGGCGGCTGTGGCTACTCAGTAGCTTACCATCATCAGCAGTGTGTGAATGTGAGAGTGCATGCAGCGTCTTTGAGTGTCCTAACAAAGCGCTATATAAATTCGATGAATTATTATTATTATTATTATTAAACGTCTGAGTTTGGCTCTCAGTCCCTTGATCAAAAGGAACTTCTACCTAAGAACAATTTGCTCTTGTTCCCTTCTCTAATTCATCTGTTTGTGACCGGACGCTTTCTAGCCATCAACGGTCAGCGGAACAGTTACATCATTTAAGGCTTTCCGCTCCAGCAAGCGTTCTGCATATCTAACCACGCACTTCATGACTCCAGCGTCTGTTACTTCCTGTGCACACGCACAATACCAAACCATACACCAATATCACATCTCCTGTTTTTTCATACAAAGGTTAACAGAAGTTTACACGTCCACAAAAATAAAAAACAGGTGAGTAACAGGTACATTGCAAACATCGCCCATGCTTGTGGTTCTGTACGAGAGCGACTGTATTATGTAGGGGCGGTTGGATCTGTGGTCAGTATGTAATCCCATCTAACCGCCGTCGTGTTCTTTGAGAGCGTGGTTGTTATGGCCATTTCTGAACGGCCAAGGTCACGGTCCATTATCAGGGGGCCGTTCCACAGAAGACCTGACCTAAACCCCGTCGAACATCTATGGAGAGAAATGATCAACGTTCATAAAAGAGGAACCTTCAGGATTTAAAGGGCGTTTGTGTAGAAGAATGGTCCAGAATCACTCCTGATCCACGCAGACCATACAAGTCTAGAAGCTGGAATCACCAACAAAGGCTTTTCTACTGTTATGTGTGGTCAACACTTGTTCCCGGTGTCATTTCACTTTATTTACTCAGCTTATTTACTTAATGTTCTGGTTTCTTTGAATCAATTGAATATTTGGCCTGATGGCAACATCTGGTGCTATATTAGAGTCAACAGCCCAGTTAGAAACACTCTTACTGATAACAATGCTGATGAGTTCTTCTCCCTGCTGTAAGATTAGTGGTAGACATGATAGATTACCAGAGCAGCCATGTTTATACAGGCAGAAAGTTGACTATTACTCTGATCTCTTGTGAATTTTATATTTGGTGATAGATTTTGTAATGAAAATGTTCCATAATCAGATATACAGTTATGTTTGTCTCAGCCCAGGCACAACTCCCAGAATAGGTGCATCCTGTGGAATCCGACAGGGTTGTCCGATTTCTCCAAAAGGATTGATTCTTTGTACAGTTAATGGCTACCTCACTGTGAACCAACCCGACGGTAAATGGCCTGTTTTTGGAATCACGAATGACGAGGGAGTGAACATATTTAGAATAAGCCACTTTGATGATGATACTGTCATTTTTTTAAGATAAATCAAGACTTGAAAAAGCCTTAAATGGGATTTTGGTCTTTTCTAATGCGTCTGAATCTTAAACTGAAATGAGGTCCATTCCTGAAAAATCTCAAGTCAAATATTTGGGCATTTTTTAAAATAGATATCAAAATTAGAGAATCCAAAAATACGAAAGAAAAAAATCAACAATATGACAAAAACGCTTAATGCTTGCTTACAAGAGATTTGCTCATTTTTGGATGTTTTCTATTATCAAAATCAGAAAGTATATCAAAAATGGTGTACCCAACTTATCCTCTATGAATCCACAAAGAATGAAACCAGTCAGCTCTTTAATAAATCAGCTCATTTGTTGCAAGAGCACACTAAAGATTATGGTACGGGTGGTATTAAGTCAGTCGATTTCCATGGCTGGTGTTTTCAAGACAAATTGGCTAAATACGTTTAACTCCTTATTCACTAAAATATCTTTAAAAGAGTGGGAGCTTTGGGATTTCTCCTAAAACGTGACTTTGATGAAACTGCCAGAACGTCACAAACAAGTGCTGAAGGACTGGGAGGTGGTGCTCACCCCATGGTGCCACCTTGTGGAGCAATAGAACAGTGGCAATTAACAGGAACTCATTTATTGAAAAGCATCATCTTCACGACCCACATGGTGGCTGAGCAGGCTCCGTTTCTTATAAAGGACTTTAGCATCGATGCTCATTTAGAGAAGGTGACAGGGTTAGGGTTCGACCTAATGCAGAAGCCAGATCCCTTCTCAGGCTGTACATGTGGTCATAAAGAGGCTGGAACCTCTTTTCTTTAATATTTTTATTGTTCATTAGCCAGAGTGTGATTTTCCTCTTATGCATCTTTTTATGTTACTCTTGAATCTGTTTTGGTCTCACTGGGAAAAGCTCCTTCCTCTTTGGTTAGCTGCCGTGCTATTCCTAAACATCCCATATAAATAAAGCTGCTGTGGTAACAGTAGGATAACAAGTACAGTAACATCCATCCATCCTGTTCCTCTTATCCGGAGTCAGGTCACGGGGGCAGCAGCCTGAGCAGAGAGGCCCAGACTTCCCTCTCCCCAGCCACTTGGGCCAGCTCCTCCGGGGGAATCCCAAGGCGTTCCCTGGTCAGCCGAAAGACAGTCCCTCCAGTGTGTCCCTGGGGCTTCCTTTGGGTCTCCTCCTGGTTGGACGTGCCCGGAAAACCTCACCAGGGAGGCGTCCAGGAGGCATCCTAATCAGATGCCCGAGCCACCTCAACTGGCTCCTCTCGATGTGGAGGAGCAGCAGATCTACCCTGAGCCCCTCCCGGATGACCGAGCTCCTCACCCTATCTCTAAGGGAGAGCCCAGACACCCTGCGAAGAAAACTCATTTCGGCCGCTTGTATCTGTGATCTCGTTCTTTCGGTCACTATTCAAAGCTCGTGACCATAGGTGAGGGTAGGAACGTAGATCGACCGGTAAATCGAGAGCTTCGCCTTCCGGCTCAGCTCTCTCTTCACCACGACAGACCGGTGCAACGCCCCCATCACTGCAGACGCAGCACCAATCCATCTATCGATCTCACGCTCCACCCTTCCCTCACTCGTGAACAAGACCCCGAGATACCTGAACTCCTCCACTTGGGGCAGGACCTCGTCCCTGACCTGGAGAAGGCATTCTACCCTTTTCCGACTCAAGACCATGGAGGTACAGTAACAAAGGTATTAAAATGGCCGATTCCTTCTGTCCAGGTGTCCCCAGCTGGCTCTCGTGGTGGGTGGAGACACCCCAGTGAGGAGGAAGCTGTAAAAAAAAAATGAATAAACAGTCGAAATAAAAACAAATCTACTGTTTATTAATAAAGTTTTTTACTGACTGGAAACATTTTGATGATAAATGTTTTATCAGAGGAGTCCTGCTGGTAAAACGGGTCGGTCTGAACTCTCCATGATCTTTTTAACTTTGGTCACTCCTCAGAAACAAAACTCCCAATAAACCCAAAAGTTAATCAGGCTTCTGGTTCTGGCTGGGTCCACTGGGCTAGAACTGGACCAGGCTGGTTCCCAAAGTCAGACTCTCTTGGTCAGCTTGCTTCTCACACCAAACCCTCTGTCAGGAACCTTGGTGTGACCTTTGACCCAGCTCTCACCCTGGATTCTCATGTCAGTTCTCTTGTTGGCTCTTCCTTCTTCCATCTCAGGAACATTGCTAAGCCGAGTCCCATTCTGTCCCGCTCTGAACTGGAGATTGTTCTCCACACCTTCATCTCCTTACGCTTAGACTACTGCAACTGGCTTTTCTCTTGTCTGAGCAGAACCTCCCTGAAGCGTCTACAGGTGGTCCAGAATGCCTGTGCTAGGCTGCTGACCAAGTCCTCCAAACACACCCACGTCACCCCGCTCCTCTTCCAGCTTCACTGGCTGCCGGTTAACTTCAGGGTTCATTTCCAGATCCTGGTTCTGGTTTTTAGGGCCTTACATGGACAAGCACCATCATACATTGGTGATCTTCTCAGTGCCTACACCCCCAGCAGGTCCCTGAGGTCCAGTGATCAAAGCCTACTGGTTGTGCAGCACCAGGCTAAAGACCAGAGCTGACAGATCATTTGCTGCTGTGGCCCCCAGACTCTGGAGCTCTCTCCCCCTGAGCCTGAGACCAGTGGACTCAGTGGTCTCCTTTAAGAACTCACCTGTTCAGGTGGCTCTGGTGGGACCTCCTGCTGTTTTTATTTTGATCTTTTTTAAATAATTTTTACATTTGTATTGTTCTTGTGAAGCTCCTCCTGATCATATCTAGAGAGTTCAGCTGCTGCAGACACATGGAACCGGATCAGAACCAGAACATGAAACGGATCTGGTTTTGTTCTCAGTGGCTGAGCAGCCGGAGTCGAGCCAACCAGCTGCTGAGCACAGACGTGGATGATTTGGTCTGTCGAGGAGCACCGGTA
>SSNS01000149.1:1106863-1124363 GCA_006937985.1 Aphyosemion australe | reverse complement strand
CTTAGTCCTTACTTTTAGAGCGCTACACGGTCAGGCACCCGATTATATCATTGATCTGTTGACTATCCACAGTCCAGGACGCTCTCTCAGATCTTCAGGCAAATGGTTACTGGACGTGCCCCGAACTAGGCTTAAGACCAGAGGTGACCGAGCCTTTCAGGCAATGGCCCCCTCACTGCATTACCACCTACCCTACCCTCTCTGACCACTGTTGAGTCTTTTAAGAAGCAATTAAAAACACATATTTTTACTCAGGCTTTTCATTGATTCTGTTGATTTTTATTGATTTTAATAGCTTTACTTTTATGTTTTTGGTCTGTGTTTTATTGCTTTTATGGGAGGTTTTATTGATTTTATTTCTATAAAGTTTCAATTTTGCTATATAGGTTGTTTATATTTTATGGTAGCTACTCTTCTTTTTGGCATCGTTATGATTGTTTTATCACTTTGTCATGTGAAGCACCTTGTGATTCTTTCTGTGAAAGGTGCTAAATAAATAAACATTACTTATTTAATTACATTACACCGCAAAAAGAGCGAAATGCGCACTGCGCGCCTGGAGCAGTGAGGTGATGTCACCGGAGCACAGATGAGCTCCGCTAAGGCAGAGCGCGTCAAGCATGAAGTTAGTATATTTATGAGCGGACATGAATGATCGCGTGTTAATTGTTTTCTTTTGGTGGCATGACTTTGTGGTCGAGGTGCGCGCAGGAGCGCATGAACGATCAGCGGTCTCTGTCCTCTCTGCTCTAAAGAAGTCCTGGTGCGCTAGAGTCCATATAAATGATGTTATAAAAAACTGGACCTTTTTCAGGCTCCCCTGTAATCAGAACCCCGAAGAAAACCCAATAATAGATTCCTGGTTAAAATGCGTTGTAATGCGCATTTCTGACATTTGTACCGAGGAAAATATTGTGAGCTCTGCTGAGGCAGAGCGCGTCAGGCGTGTTAATGATTTACTTTGTGACTTTAAGAATGTTACTGGGGCTGTGGGTGCAGGTCAGCCAGAAGCATCTGGAGCGCATGAACAGTCGGTGCTCTCCGTACCTGAGGAGACGCAGGAGCGAGTGCTAGAGAGGCGCACAGACGTGGAAAAAAGGGTGGAGTAAACTCCACCTGTAAAATAAAGTCTTTTAATTGATCATCTTAGCGGTGTGCGTGCATACTTGCCAACCTTGAGACCTCAGAATTAGGGAGACGTCCAAAAGGGCCGGGTGTGTGTGTGTGTGTGGGGGGGGGGGGGTATACATATACACTCACAAGTGAAAAAATAAAGATTTTTTTATTTGACATAATAATTATAAAACATTAGGGCTACAGGAGCTGGGACACAATCTTAGCTGCCCCAGATTTTGTCCAGTAAAACACTGACTGCTATATAATTTTTTACTGTATTGATAATCACTATACTGTAGATAATTTATTGATGCCCTGTTTACCCCACGTTGTAAATGGGACCCATATAGCATATATGTTGATTGTTTCATCTCCTTTGATTCAGTAGATTTTCACAAAATAATTTTATGATTTTCTTTCCTTAACAGAATGGACACTTAGGGAGCATACAGTCTATTCTACACATTATTTAAATAGAAATACAAGAACATTGTTTTTTAGCCTATTTGAGTTATCAGACTTCCAACTTAGTGTCTTTAAATGTATATTTTGGCCAAATCCACCTGTTAAGATGCAGCAATGTTTTTCCACAGACCTGCAGTGTTGTGAGTTTCATGAGCCCAGAGAGTTTAATAACTTAGTTCTGCTCTTGAGTATCAACAGTGATGCTCATAAACCTTTAGATGGGCTTAAACTGTTATGCTGTTGGTTTAAAAGCAGGAATGTGATCCGTTATTAGGAACCAGGCAGCAGAGAACGTAGTTGACTTTAAAACATTCGTCTTAACCGTGTTAAAAACCGTTAATTCTTTTATTTATCTGCCCAAAGTCGTGGCTTTTTCACTGATAAGAAACGTGTTAATAACGCGAATATATTTTAATTTAGCCTCGTCGCTCTTATTTCTAATCATTTACTTCCTCAACGAGCGGCTGAGCGCTGCAGGAAAGTGCAGAGCAGAGCTGAGTGAAGTTAGCTTCCCACCCACCAATGGTTAGTGCTACGTTTGTGCTGGAAGCTGCTGAAGATGGTTTGATGAGCAGCATGCGCGCTGCCGCTGGAACACACACAGCAGCAGCGGTTAGGCAGAAATTTGCAGTGTTGTCCAGGTGGAAATCGGGAGAAATTCGGGAGAATGGTGGCGGCGGGAGATTTTCGGGAGGGGGCGCTGAAATTCGGGAGTCTCCCGGAAAATTCGGGAGGGTTGGCAAGTATGTGTGCATGTCGTGCCCGGTAGCTGAGTCAGTTCATAAATATCTCCCTGATGTTTTTCTGTTAGACCTCTTTTATTCCCCTTCCTAGGGCTGCTCACATGGGCCCCTAGTGGGGCACTGACGGAGGCGGGGCTGCCGTACACTGGCACCACCGGTCCCTCTGACCACCACCAGCAGGTAAGGCGGGTTAAGTGTCTTGCCCAAGGACACAACGACAGTGACAGACTGAGCAGGTCGCGAACCTGCAACCTTCCAATTGCAAGGCGGCCACTTAACTCCTCTGCCACCATCACCCCCTGGGATTGGGGGTGGGAGGAGGGAGATATAGAAGGGATCTTGGATGTTGATCTGTTGTGTGGCTGTTTTTAATATTGTACAGCTCTTTGAGCTGCACTCGTATGAAAAGCGCTTCATAAATAAAGTTTGATTTGATCTTTCTCGTCCCAGTGTGCAGACGTGCAGCCGCATTCTGCACCAACTGAAAACGAGAGCGGTGAGACTGGGAAACACCAAAGTACAACGAATTACAGTTATCAAGTCTCAATGTAATAAACGCGTGAATTACTGTCTCAAAATCTTGTTTCGATAGCAATTCTTTACCATGGTGATCCATGTCAGTTGATAAAAACTAGATTTAGTCACCGCACTGGTCTACCTGTCCAAGATTAGAACCCCGTCCAGTACGACACTCAGGGATGTCACATTAGATTTGAAAAAAGGGGCAAGCTGATCTTGGTCAACTGCACCGTCCCCAGACGAAGCACTAGGACCAAAAACCACAACCTCCATCTTTTTGTCATTAAAATGAAAGAAGTTAGAGAATATCCATTGTCTAACCTCAACAAGACATTCTGAGAGAGATTTCAAAGAGTGATTGTGGCCCCTCTTAAAAGGGATGTACACCTGGGTATCATCTGCATAGAAGGGAAAATGACACCCATGTTGTTTAAAAATCAAACCTAAATGTAAGAGATACAACAAAAACAACGGGCCCAACACAGAACCCTGAGGAACCCCACAAGAGAATGAGTCATTAGAAAAATAAATAATAACACACACTTGTATAGGGCCTTTCAGAGTCAGAGGACTCCAAAGCACTTACACTACAGTGTATCATTCATACATTCACACACATTCACACGCTGGTGGTGATGAGCTACATCGTAGCCACAGCTGCCCTGGGGCACACTGACAGAGGTAAAATCACACATGGAGACACTGAAGGTTCTATCTGCCAGGTACGACCATGAATACCCACAAAATGTTGCAGCCTAGAGATCAGAAGATGATGGTCAACAATGTCGAATACAGCTGATAACTCTAACAGTACCAGAATAACAAAGTCACCGGAATCTGTTGCCGATAAAATATCATTAAAAACCCGGAGCATCGCTGATTCTGTACTGTGGACTGGCTTGACACCGGACTGGAATTTTTCCAAAATGTCATTCTCCATCAAATATTCAGTCAACTGAGAGCAAATTACTGTCTTCTGTCTGGTCTTCCCAAAAAAGCTGTGAAGCAACTGCAGCTTCTTCAGAATGCTGCTGCTAGAGTCTGAACCAGAACCAAGAGAACCGAGCACATCACTCCTGTTCTTAAATCTCTACACTGGTTACCAGTAAACTACAGAATCCATTTCAAAGTGCTTCTACTAGTTTATAAATCACTCAATGGCATGGGGCCAAAATACCTGCTGGATCTCCTTCCGGTATCTCCACCCAGCAGGGCTCTGAGATCCTTAGGAAGCAGTCAGCTGGTAGAACCGGGTCAGAACCAAACAGGGTGGAGCTGCTTTTAGCTACTATGCTGCACACAGATGGAATCAGCTTCCTCATGACCTCAGATGTGCCCCAGCTCTAGAAACTTTCATGTGTTCATCAGCCTTTGAGTGAATGCACTGTTACTGCTCACCTTTGACCGTTTCTTTTTAAATTATAAATCTAAATTGAATTGGTATATATTTTAATTGTGCTGTCACGTTGATTTTATTGTTCTTGCCATTCTTGCTAAATGGAAAGCACATTGAATTGCCTCTGAGTATGAAATATGCTATAGAAATAAAATGCCTTGCCTTCTCCAGTAGTTTAGAAATAAAAGGAAGTCTGGAGATAGGTCACTAACTGGACAAGGCAGATGGGTCGAGACCTGGCTTCTTCAGTCAAGGCTGAACCACAGCATGTTTCCAGTTCCTGGTACTACCCCAGAGACAAGGCTCTCACTAATAACAGCAAGAACCCAAAGACCAGCTGATGAAAAAACGTCCTTTAAAAGCCCAGGGGGCTTCACATCCAAGGGCGACCCTGCAGGTTTCAGGAGTTCTCAAAATCCCAAAGGCGGTCCAACATAAGTGGATCAAACTGACCAAAAGTATTTGACCAGGAACCGGAGAAAATCTGGCAGGGGACAGAGGGAATCTGAGCTCTGATATGTTCTACTTTTTTTCCATAAAGAACCTCAAAACTGCTTCACAAGACGTCACAGAGGGCTCAATACCCATGGGTGAAGACTTATTTCAACCACACTTCCTGTTAGAAAAATACTTCGAAAAAGGCGTCACCAACTCTCGGAGTTTCTCAGTCAGAAAAACGAGTCGTTAACAAGTGCACACTCGCGCGTACACACACGTAGCACGGTAGAGACACCGTCACCCTGCAGCTCTACAGCATCAGCTGTGGCTGATTCTAGATCAGTGTGGAGCAGAGTTTAACCTGAAGATGGAGACAGAATCATGGTTTTGGGATGAATTATTACATTTTAAGTGAGATGCACTAGACCGTCCGCCACAATAATGATTCCACATGTCTACAGCACTATTAGACACTCATCTCTACAGGTTATCAGCAACAACAGCTGCTTTAGGTGGCACTGGCTCTTTCCGTGACCTGTGGTATGCAGAGAGGATCACGATTGAGAAACACCCTCCTAGCATCTGTCACTGGCTCCTGAGAGCAACGAAGACAGTCCACCTGAGAAGAGCTCAGCAACCTAGCCGACACTGCCGCCTTAATAAGACTCATTCAGCCACGGCTGTGATCTGGCCCTGGGCAGCCCAGGCTTCAGTGGAGCCACAGAATCCATGAACTTGCTGCAGGTAACATGGAGCCAGCAGCTTAGCGCAGTCACATCTGATGAGTCAGCAGGAGCAGGGATTTCCCCAAAGGCAGTAGAGAAACAAGCAGAAGGGTTAATAACTCTAACCTGCTGTGGGTGGGCAGAAAAAACAACACAGGTGTGTGGTCATCATGTCGGATACCAACACCACACTCAGGTCCAACAGATCTTCTCAGAACCGTGATCCAGAACCTCCCTGCAGTTTACAGGGTTAGGGTTAAACATCTGGCACAGATGCTCAGCATGACAATTCACCAGGTTCTACGGCAAAACCAAAGAACAGCACCAGTCGGTTCAAAGGAGTCTCACCAACATCTAACCCTACCTTCTTCTGAGGAACATTTAACAATCTTCATTTCAAATATTTAAGTGTGGAAACTGGGCTTCCTGGAATCATTCAGAACCAGAACCAGCTCTTTCCCGTGGGTGAGCCGCAGAGATGAAACACCAAAACAAAAATAGGAAGATTTTTCTAAAAGATCTGCTGCTCTGAGAGTATCAGCACCAAACTTTAAAAACAAACACCAAAAGGTCCAAGATGGAGGCAGAAGGGTGTGAAAACAACTGGAGCAGCAGGGCGCCGCTGGACCGGTTCCTGTGGGCCGTTAAACTGGGATCCTGCTGTTACACACACACACACATTCACTCTCTCTCTCACACACACACACATTCACTCTCTCTCTCACACACATTCACACTCTCTCTCTCACACACACACACATTCACACTCTCTCTCACACACACACACACACACTCTCTCTCTCCCTCTCTCACACACACATTCACACTCCCTCTCTCACACACACACACTCTCTCTCTCTCTCTCTCACACACACACACACTATCTCTCTCTCTCTCTCTCACACACACACACACACACGATGGAGCTGGTAGGAAGTGTGTATTCACTGATGATCTCTCAGAACTTTCTTCATGCTGACTCCACAGAAGCAGACGTTACACCTGAGCAGGTAACCGGTTGGTCCTGTTCAGGTGTGATAAGTTCCTGCTGCCACCCAGCATGCACAAACATGAACATGGACCAGAACCAGAACACGCTGTACCATCTCAGTAACAGGTTCTGTTTGGGTTCTGAGAGCTTTGTGGGCAGCAGCCTCCTGGTCCAGAACATCTAAAACCCAAACGGCTCCCCAGGCTCTCAGGAGGCTGGCCACCTGCACCCGGGTGGGGGGGCTCCCCGCTGCAGCACCACCTAAAACCAACCCAGCAACTGGTCCGGACCGGGCCACAGCTCTGTGATAACAGAGGTTCGGCTGACTGACTCTTCTCTGACCCGAACCGAATCCGTCCGGAACCTTAAACTGTATTTATTGATTAAAGTTGAATCCGCTGCTGTCGGTTCTTCTCTGAATTTGATGAACGGGTTCGGGACTCACCTCTCATCCAGTCCAGAACCTGCTGCGGACTCCACTCACTCACAGCCTCCATAGAGCCACGCGCACCTGGCTGCAAAAGTTCGGTCAGACCCGGATGGAAACTTCTGCTGACTGCGGGGTTCCGCCGGTACCGGACCGACCCAAACTAATCTGGGACTGGGATTCTGTCAGAACCGAGCCCGCTCCTCTCCGAACACTTCAGACCCAGTAACGGACTCATAACAAGCAGCGCGCGATCAGGAGTCCTGTTACATGAGATGGACACGCCCCTTTGCGCGTGTGAGTGCTGCCACCTGGCGGTAACGGGACAGCGTTACAGCCACAGTGAATCTGGTCAGATTCGTGTTTATTAGCCTGGCAAGCCATCCTTTATGTGTGAATAAACCCGCCTAGTGAACTAGACCAAATTCTTGCTTCAAATGCATGTAAACGCGTTAGTCTGGCTGAAAGTGAACTTCTTCTAATTGGGCTCAATCACTGTCGGGAAATAATATTTTTTACCTGTTGTACCTTTAATTTTAGAACTTAGAATCCAGGGAATCAAATATATTAATCACTTTTCTTTTCAGGTTTATTGATGCACATATGATTCTTGTACTCTTTATTGATCTGCATTTAACCATGATTTATGCATGTTTACATCAAACTGTGAGTTCCAGCGAAAGCAAGAAGGTTTTAATCTCCTGTGGAGGTTTTGAGTTTCAGTCATAAAACTGTGCAAAGGGGGAGGTGAGAACACTCTGACCTAGGGACAGATAACAGCAGCAGGAGAAGATACAGACAAGGACCAGTTCCGAGCCTGGCACCAGGAGAATCTCAGTCTCCAGGGAAAATCAGATTTATGGCCTTGGGCTCCAATAGGCGGGTCCAGGAGAAAGAATATAATCAAGTGTCTTTACTGTGAAACTTCAGATTCGCCATTATACGAGGGGAGATGGACAGAATCTCCCCGAATGTACATCGGGTTACAATAAAAGATGATTGAGTGAAATAAAGAGTGTACGTTGATTGCAACGAGGCGGTCTTCATGGCTCGTGATTTCTTATTTGATCAGAAGATCTTAACGAACCGGGAGAGTGGGAAAAGGAGAGGAAAAGTCAAATGCTGCACCAGCTCGGGGGAAAGAAGAAGAACCGGAACCAGGATCACAAGGGCCTGAGAGGAGTGACATCAGACGAGCTGCAGAAAACCAGATTTGAGCTAAATACATCAGAGACAGAGTAACACCGATATTTACCAACAACAATTTGGAGGGGGCACTCCGTGAGATCTTCTCTTCAAACGACAAATTATAATTGGACAGTGGACATAGTCCTGTAAATGATCGCCGAACATTGGGCAGTGACGAGATTGAGGCAAAGATAAGACGACCAACCACGTGGACTTCAATTACTGGTAAGCAGGACCTGTTTAGTCGAACTCTGCATATTGGGGATAATTAAATTACTTGTTCGTTGGACATTTGGCGTAGTCTCGGCTGTAAATTTGTGTGTTTGAAAATCGAGTCATTGTTTTGTCGGACACTTCGAAGACGGACTGACGGGTTCGGATAGAGGTGTTGTAGCTCCAGGCGGTAACGTGCCAACCGCGGCGTCGCCGGACCCCGCGATCAGTTTGGTTTGAAATCCACGGGAAGGTAAGAGCACCCGAAAACAACTACCAACGTAGTCGTGCTTTCAGGACTGGCGATCCAACAGCTGTAGCCGGCGGGCGAAAGTGGGGCAATAGGCCGAGCTGGGGTTGGTTACCCCGTGGAGTAGAAGCGCCACAAATTCACCTGGATTGGGCAGTTTTAAGCAAATCGTGGCTTAAATGTACATTCATAATTGGGCAGTGTAAGAGTGGCTTACTGTAAATTGTGGGCAGTTCAAAAGTAGTCGAACGAGGTCCCACACAGATAAGAGTGCAGACTCCCACCTGCCTCTTAGTGACTGTTGTGAGCGTGTGGATGTTCATTGTTTAGGTGTAGCAGACGTATGTTGTAGCATTTTGTCCTGGTGTTGAGGTGTGTGTGGCTACGTGGATAAATGATTAGTTATTTGTTGTCTTGGTGTGATTTGCGGTGTGCATGCAGTAACTTTGTCAGATCCTGTTACGTTTCATGTGTGTGTTTGGAACCTGTGTGTGTGCTGTTGCTCAGTGGGCGTTGACCATGATTGAGGAGGCCTGCATGGATGTGTGTGCTGGAGGTGTGTCTAAGGTTCTGGTTCCGAGCCGTGTGGGCTCAGGGTCTGTGTGGGCAATGCTGCTGTGGTGTCTGTCTGGAGGAGTGAGTGGTCATGTGTGTTTGCTTGAGCGGCAGCGATGGAAAGCAAAACTGGATTTTTTAAGAGCGAAAACAAAGGACGCTGTTCTCTACAGGGGCTGTGTGAGCCTGGAATTAAAGCTGATATAACGTCCCTATATAGGAAAACCTTAATTTGGCCCCAAATTGACGTTTTGTGCTATGTAAATTGAAATAAAAATAACCACACGTGAAGTTTGATAAGTTACATGGCAAACTTATCAACGGAAAATTAACAAAAAACCCTTAATTCGGCATAGTGAATAGCACAAACGCATAATGATAATTACTTAATGCGGCAAATAGCTACTAAAATTAAAAATAAATAAATTAATAGATAAAGAAATGTGAAAAATTAATGATTACAAGAACATTCACAACAGATAAATTAAGTTAATCTGGAGCGGAGCAAAATCAGTTGGAAAATTAAAATAAACATCATAAAATAGCAGAATAAAGGAGTGCTGCAAATTAGTTAGACTTTGGAGAGTTAAAAGGTTAAAGTAATATAAAATGATGCAGGAGACGGTGATTCTATCCTGAATTTGAACAATACAGAAACAGATAATTCAAAACGATAATCTAAAGTCACACTGTCGGCGTATTAAGGAATTCATTTGCAAATTAGGCTGATAAAATACATATTTGGTCTATAACAGAAGGTTAATTGCAGTATTTGATTAGAAATATCTATTTGACTAATGATAGAGGTTAATTTCTCTGAAGGACATCAAACTGTGTCTGCTTCCATCATAATTAGGATAAAATATAAAATATTAAAAACAGAGTGATTCTATGATGTCTGGAGGTCATGTGATGTCGCTGAGACTTATATGTAATCTCTCATGGCAAAGTTAAATGTCTGCTAATTGGTAAACAACTGAAGTACACTTTCTAATAAACATTCTTGAATTTGGTTTCCATTTCTAAATAAGGCCAAGTAAAGGGAATAATATGAGTTCCTATTATGCATGGATTTAATCTAAACATCAGGAGTAAAAGTTTTGCTGAATGAACAGAGGATTTTTAGCTGCATGTTTTTAAATTGGATGATTTCATTTCTTGATTAGTGCATAATCTGTGGCCCTGTTGTTGGTCGTCCTTGCTGCGATGATGATGCTGGCTGGCTTGACTGTTCCTCTGGACTCTGTCATTTCTATTTAATCAGATATTAAAGATAGGGTGATATTTCATTGATCATGGAGTGAGCTACTTTGTTTCACTGGGTGAAGGCCTGAGTGTCATAGCATGGAGCCCTGCACATGAACTTTGCTGCAAAAGTCAAAAGGCTGCTTCAGCTGAGGCTGAAAAGGGGTCTGCCACCACCCCTATGAAACACATCATGAACTGTGAACTGAACGCAAACCAACACCAAAGTTGAACAGACTGTGAAAGAAGTTGCGGTTATGGACTCAAAACTGATAACGACTGGAGGCCAGGCTCCTGACAGAGGGGAGACACAGGAAATGAACTGTGACCTTTGGCTGGGGTCATCATAAAAACTTGAAACCAAAGGGACTTTACGATCTACTCCATGTGACGGCTCTTGGGTTTGACCCTAGTGGTGGAAAGTGCTCACTGCATGTAAGATTAGGGACTGGGTCACTTGAAGACTGCTGCTGGTTGAGAGACATGACAGAGTCTGAGTGGGCGTTGGCCTGCTGGTATTGATGTTTCAGGGGGGAGTGCTTTCAGAGCGGGGATGCAGATTTACAAATTTATCCAGGGCTGATTGATTAGTGGAATATTTAATGGCTAAATTGCAAAACATTTGGTTAGTCTGAGAAAGGCTTGAATTTTGTTAGTCCTGAAAAACGGAAAACATATTACTAAATCCTAAATTAAGGGTGTACAAACAGAGGCATTCATATAATTAAGCATTTTAGAGTCCGAGAACAAAATCTATGAAACTCATAATCCCAAAACTAAACTATTTGTCTAAATTTTAATGTAAATTTGTCTAAATTTTAATGCAAATTTCTCTAAAACTTCTTTTTACTTTGGAGTGAGAGTTCCATTTGGTCTGTGCGACGTCCTTGGTGCCAGTCGTGTTTAACTGCTCTGTACCAAAACATAGAGCCTAACATATAACAAACAGGACTAAATTAAACAAGCTGCTAATCCTTAAAGCAGGACAAACTGTGCTCAAATAATACAATTAACTTACAGAAAAAACAAAACACTCAATTTCACTGATGAACTTTCAATTATCTGATGCAATACAAAAACATGACAGTGTGGCTTTAACAATTTGAAGGGAAATCATATAATCTAAAAGGAGCCTTTGAATGTTTGTGAGTGAGTGTGAGTGGGGGAGTCAGTGAACTTTGACATGTGGATGGTTTTATGGTGTTGTGTGGTGAACTGGACATGTTGGGGTTTATCTGCCTGTTGCTGGATGTGGTGTGGGATGTGTGAAGGTCTCGTGGAAGATTTATGTGGTTTATTCGGACACAGGCGATAGAGAGTTTAAATTCCAAAAGTTACCGATTCGTTTTTTGAGTTTTCTGGAACAGAACTACGGATGGTTCTGTTTCAGAAAAAGGGGGAGATGTAAAGGGAGTAAAATAAATAAGGAGGCGTGAAGGGGGGCGAAAAGAACCTAGCGCGATAATTATTCCCTATAACATGCAGAGGAAGACTATCTCAGGTTTCAGCCCCAGTATGACAGTAATGGACAATGGACTGACTGCTAGACTGGTTCCAGGACTTGTGACAAAGCACAGAGTTTAAAGGACAAACAACAAGACTCTGACAGACATGAGCTGAGGTTGGAACAACCAAAGACTTGGACTGACTGGACTCATGACATAAAGACTGAACAATGAAGCACTGAAAGCCTTGGTCAAAGTGCTCACGACGTCTGCTGCTCCGGCTGGAGTATCATCAGGATCATCATCTTCATCGACGTCGTCGGACGACATCAACTGGGCGTGGCTACAGGTCATCAAAAGAAAGCAGCACAGCAAAGTGGTCAGTCGGACCACCTACGCGGTGAGGCTTCATCGGAAGGAGACGTGTGGTGCAACCGGTGCCACAGGAGTCGACGCTCGCCAGCTCAGGAGACAGACCGAGGTCTCGAGGAGCTGCAACAACGCGGGAGGTGTTGAAAGGAGGTGTGTTGATTTCTGGTGGAAACGGCCGTTTCCCCCAGTCAGCTCACCTTGAAGATTTGTGTGTGAAAGGGGGTAACCTGGTTTTGAGGAGGCTAGCGGCTGTTAGCTCCGGTCAGGTTGCTCTGAAGTCAGGTGATTTTCAGAGGCTTTGAACTGTCTCTGATCACCTAAAAATAAAAAAATAAAAAATAAAAAAAGCAAGAAAAGAAAAGAACATTGCGAAGAGACATTCGTGCTTTCACCGGAAGAACGTGAAAGACATTCGTGATTTTGTCGGAAGACCTGCGTGTTCTTTTTGCCGGAAGACCTACAACAACATCACTACTGGACTCAACTTCTGACCAGCCTTTGATTAATATTTGATTTTAATAATTCATGATTTGATTTGGAATAAATAGAAGGGATCTTTGAAAAAAGAACATTCTAATAAATAAAAACAAGGATAAAATTAAGGTTAAAGATAAAGGTAAAATAATAATTAAGGTTAAGGCTTAAGGCCCAGGCTGGCTGTTTTTTCAATCTGTTTAACTTTTCTTCCTGAACAGGTTTTTTTTCTAAACAATGGACTCTAAAAATTGCATTTGATCAGTTTGGTTTGTTTGTGCATGATTCTGTTGACATTTCTGATTACACTGATCATGTGGAGATTGTCCCTGAAACATTGATAAGGTTAAAGATAATTCATAATTTGGTGAGTAATTGATATTGATATTTGGTAAATTGAGCTAAGAGTTAAAATACCGGGACAAATAACATCATTTCAAAGAAAATAACATAATTTTAAAGGGTAAAGTTTCAAGCATCAATTTCAAAATGCATCCTTTTGGTCGTCCAGGAGGGGCAGACAGGCCCCCAAGGTTGAATACCTGGAAGGTTCTGATTCCATTGGGCCTTTCCATGATTTTAATTTACAATGTTATTGCTTTAATAACTGGTGTTTTTCCATTTTCCAGAGATGCCCACCGTTCTGAACTGTTGCCTTCTGATCGTGTAGCCGCTAAGTTTGATAATCTACCAATTGCATCGGCTGTGATTTCATCTAAGGGGGACTCCTTTAAGGCATTCCAGGAGAGCGTACGTAGGTTGTGTGAGCAGTCCCGTGAGGTATTTGCAGGTGTGGAGGAGGAACTAGCGGTCACATCCCGGATGGCCTCTGACAATCGCAAGGCCATAAATAAGATCCTAGCTGAGAGACGTGGTTCTGATCCAGCTGAGCCACTCCAGGCCGCTCAGCGACCTGTGGCCTAGAAGACCTCAAGTCTCTGTTAGAACTATGCACGAGCGCTCTGGAATCAGTAATCAGTAATGCTTTGGCGACGTTTGGGCATGTTTGGAAAATGGACAAGGTTTTTTCAATTAATGTTTAGGTCTATCAATGGTTGTTTTTAAATTCTAATCAAGTGTGGTTGTTTTGCATTCCCGGAGTCCGAGGTCTGGTAAATGAAATGTTTTTTCAGGTTGTCAGCAGGGAGAGCCGATACATCTTGGTGCCTCTAGGGGAGTGAAGAGTCAGACTTTAAGTTGAGGGACAGCTACATCAGATAAAGATTGGGTGGACTCTGGGGTTTCAGAGTCCAAGATTGGGTGTGTCGGGAAATAATATTTTTTACCTGTTGTACCTTTAATTTTAGAACTTAGAATCCAGGGAATCAAATATATTAATCACTTTTCTTTTCAGGTTTATTGATGCACATATGATTCTTGTACTCTTTATTGATCTGCATTTAACCATGATTTATGCATGTTTACATCAAACTGTGAGTTCCAGCGAAAGCAAGAAGGTTTTAATCTCCTGTGGAGGTTTTGAGTTTCAGTCATAAAACTGTGCAAAGGGGGAGGTGAGAACACTCTGACCTAGGGACAGATAACAGCAGCAGGAGAAGATACAGACAAGGACCAGTTCCGAGCCTGGCACCAGGAGAATCTCAGTCTCCAGGGAAAATCAGATTTATGGCCTTGGGCTCCAATAGGCGGGTCCAGGAGAAAGAATATAATCAAGTGTCTTTACTGTGAAACTTCAGATTCGCCATTATACGAGGGGAGATGGACAGAATCTCCCCGAATGTACATCGGGTTACAATAAAAGATGATTGAGTGAAATAAAGAGTGTACGTTGATTGCAACGAGGCGGTCTTCATGGCTCGTGATTTCTTATTTGATCAGAAGATCTTAACGAACCGGGAGAGTGGGAAAAGGAGAGGAAAAGTCAAATGCTGCACCAGCTCGGGGGAAAGAAGAAGAACCGGAACCAGGATCACAAGGGCCTGAGAGGAGTGACATCAGACGAGCTGCAGAAAACCAGATTTGAGCTAAATCCATCAGAGAACAGAAAGAGACAGAGAAACAACAATATTTTTTTCCACAACATCACCCAGATAATGCGGTAGTTATCTGACTTCATTCTGCATGTATGTTGTTACTCTGCGTGCAAACCAAAGACTGTATATATAAGAGTGGTATATAAGGGTGCAATCGATCAGTTGTTACTCTGTGTTCCGTTTGCTCGCCCTGAACTGGGCAAAAGGGCTTTTGTTCACTCTGCTCCTTCTGCATGGAACAGGCTGCAGGAAAACTGGAAACTAACCGAGTTCATCTCCTTGAATACATTTAAAACCAGACTGAGAGCCCTTGAGACAGATTCCCTGTGTTGTAACTGTCTTCTGTAATTCTGTACGTAACATGTCTGTGTAACTGGAAAATGTTGTAACTGTAACTTTTGCTGCCTCTTGGCCAGGACTCCCTTGAAAATGAGGTTTTTAATCTCAATGGGACCTTCCTGGTTAAATAAAGAATAAATAAAATAAGATAAAATGTAAATGGGGGAGCCGAGCTGACCCGAGTGGACACTCGCGTTCCGGAAGTGACGCGGCCGCAGTAGCGCTCGTCTGATAATATCCCCGCCACAGCGTAACAACATCTAACAGCGCAGTACGTACCAATAAGCTGTGCTGCAGCCTTGTTGTCCATTCTTTCATCCACGGTGTATTTCCTGTTTCAATTCCGTCTCATTTACCATAGATATCATATAAACACTAGATGCCTTAACTGGGAGTCGACAGCGTCCCTACACGGCGGCCATCTTACCTCGGACAGCTTACGTTCCGTTCTCAATGGTAGCAGATGGAAGGTGAGTGAACAACTTAAACAAAAACACTCTTAACTCGATTAAAAATGAACGGATTTACAAGCCGGTTGCATTATTACAAACCTTATAGCACATAGGCTTGATAGGACATACTTTAACATTTTTTAATTAACGGGCCAAATCCGTCATATTTTACAGCCCCATCTCTGGCGTTTATAACAAACCAAACCGTTTGAAATTCGGTTGAAAATTGAGCAAGTTAGAGTTATTTAAATAGTACATGCACCATTGACACCAATGTTACGAAAGGGGGCAGCTGACCGAGGTAAGATGGCCGCTGCGTAGGGACGTTCGTCCAATCGACGAACAGCGCGGGTAAGGCATCTAGTGTTTATATGATATCTATGTCATTTACTGCCGCCAGCGTTTGTTTACAAGTTGTGTTGCTACAAGCTAACCGGAACAATGCCCGACATGAAAGGGTGCATGTCGCCCCCTACTGTACCGGAGTGGAACGAACTCCATTTGAGAGGTCGGTTTTCTAAAGCGCATGTAAACGAGGATAAAGACTCGCAGCCTTTTATCATAACTTCGACCTGGATCGACTTAGATGTTGATACTGCCCATGTAAACCTTATATATACAGTCTTTGATGTAAACACACTGAATGACGGCCCTCAGTCGTGAGGCGGGATCTACGGTTGTCTTTCAAAAATGTCAGCACGCAATTGGATAGCGCTAGGACCAATCAGAGTGACGAACAACGTGACGTAATCACAGCGACGGAAAGGACGGAGGCAGCAATGGCGTCTAACATCAATGATTTCTGTCTTAGCTTTTCATCTCCAATCTTATAAAATTCAAAAGAAAGCAAGGAGCTATTTCTTTAAGCTCCCAGTTGCTCCAAAGATAAAAGAGATGCAATTTAAAATTATTAATTGTGTTTATCCATCTGGTGAGCTTTTGAGACATGGATTTAACTTGGAACATAATGGCTGCTCATTTTGTGATGCAGATATACCGTAGAAACCACTGAACATCTGTTTTTTGACTGTGAGATTGTAAAGATTTTTTGGAATGAATTACAGAATTGGTTGGATTTGAAGCTAAGTGATCCACCAAAACTTTCTAAAGAAAATGTGCTGATTGGTTGTTTTACAGAGAATAACAATATTGATCTTACTCTAAATGTTATAAATATCCATGGAAAATTCTTCATACACAAATGCCGGTGTCGGTACCAGATCTGCTCGGGTGCAAGATCGGCTCGGGGTCCTGCGCCTGCCGATGATGACGTCAAACTACGGCAAATCCACTCGGATTTCACACATAAGTTTTGGAAAAAGTTTAGCAGTTTTGTCTTGTTTCTTACCGCCTAAATATTTGCTTTATAGCTGTTAATAAAACACCATATTGTCGTAGTTTTGTAAAGAATGTGAAACTACATAAAACCAACACCAGACTTCCAAAAAGCACAACAGTTTTTATATGTGGAAAAATTGTAAATGTATTTACAGAATTAGCAGCCATTTCTGTTTTTATGTGGAATTCTGTATATTTTGTTAGTTCTTAAATCCATTCATTCATTCAAAATGTTGCTTGCTATTTGTTCAATAAAGTTATTTTATTTTTATTTTGCCCCTTTTCATCAAAATCAAGAGCTCCTGAGGATCTCTGTTTATCAATTGGTATTTTTGCTTTTATTTTACGTTTCCTTTGGCAAAACAAACATATTTTCCCCGAAAAGTGTTTGTTTTTGGACTACAGGACTACAACCGCAATTTTGTTCAAACCAATCAAAATCTTCATTGTCAACGTGCTACCGTAACTTTTATGAACGTGGTATCGTAACTTCTGTAGGTCTTATGGTGCGTTCGATTTGTCCTCGGAACTCGGAAATCCCGACTTCCGAGTAGGAAAAATCAAATAAAACGCCCCGCAAAGTCGGAACTCCCAGTCGGAAACTCGGACGTTTTTCAGAACTCCGACCTCGAAATCCAAGATGGCAGCGCCCTCGAAAACTGCTGTTTAGGTAGCTCTCAACGAACACATACGACTAATAAACAACACTTTTAGTTTGTTCAAATTAGAGATGCAAGCGCTACATGTAACTTTTATTTCAAACACACTCTTATATGTGTGTCTTGTAAAATAAACAGACAAATCGAACGCACCAA
>SSNS01000149.1:1054225-1106247 GCA_006937985.1 Aphyosemion australe | reverse complement strand
TTGGTGCGTTCGATTTGTCTGTTTATTTTACAAGACACACATATAAGAGTGTGTTTGAAATAAAAGTTACATGTAGCGCTTGCATCTCTAATTTGAACAAACTAAAAGTGTTGTTTATTAGTCGTATGTGTTCGTTGAGAGCTACCTAAACAGCAGTTTTCGAGGGCGCTGCCATCTTGGATTTCGAGGTCGGAGTTCTGAAAAACGTCCGAGTTTCCGACTGGGAGTTCCGACTTTGCGGGGCGTTTTATTTGATTTTTCCTACTCGGAAGTCGGGATTTCCGAGTTCCGAGGACAAATCGAACGCACCATTAGACCGGATGTTAACAGCTGTGAATGTGGACGTTCTAGCCTTAAATAAAAGTCCCGCCCCTACTCCTGTCACCTAGCAACTGCTTAAAGAAAATCTATTACAAAATATGGATCCACGATGCTGGATTATTCACGGTTAATTGTATCATTTATGTTATGATTTATGATTTACCAATGTTATGAACTGTAATGACGAACAAGAATACAAACACACATTACAGGCCTAATGAGAACGAGAAAGGCCTAAAAACACAACCACTTCAGGCTTTTACTTTTTCTACAGTCAGATTTGAATAAACTAGTCGTCCTGCTGCTCTACTGCTGTGCGTCCCGTTTCTACACAAATCAATCCCGCAGTGCATCACGGGAATTATGGAGGTGAGGAGACCACGGAGACTACACCCAGTACCGCGGGAAGTAGGGGTGCTGGAGGGGCTGCAGCACCCCCTGCTGGTGACCTCAAATATTTATTTACCACTATGGCAAAAAAGCGGATTTTACACTTTTTTGGGAAGCCTCGAGAAAACAAAAGGAGATGCAGCAACAGTAAGTTCTGGGGTATATTGTCATGTATCCAGTCCAAGATAGTGCATTGACAGTTTATTTGCAGTTTATTTTGTGCTTTTTATTGTATTTCAGAGACTTTTTAACACGAACAAACTTGTCCCTCATTCTCCTCCACCTCTTCGTGCACTCACCACCTCTAAACCCACGTTTACCATCATTTCCGTCCATGAATAAAACGCTTGTTGCATATCTTTATAGTCCTCCAGCCACGGGACCACACTGTTCATGTCACACTGTGAGAACTCCAGAAAGGTGCCACACTGAACGGCGCAACCTTTCAGTGAGCCAGACTGCACGACGTCTCGCTCCAAGAGGACATGCCATGTCACGAGCGCACCCCCCGAAAAGCATACGTTACAGATAAGCAATACAACGCTAAAAAGAGAAAAAAGCGCCACAGTAAACACTTTTTAGTGTCAGCTCATGACCCAGCTCACCTTCCTCAAAGAGGAAGAATTGATGCGCATTGGCCTCAGACTCCAGCTGCGTCTCCTTTTCCCGTCTTCCAGCTAAACAGCTGATCTGTCTGCTGGACATCCATCCTTCTCATCCTCCTTTATCCATAAAAAACACTAAACTACAGGGAAGTAACTATCTATCTGTCACAGATCGCTCCAATATCTAAAGTTTTGCCGTCGTCTGTCTCAGTGTTTTCTCCGCTCAGTGACAGCGCATCAGCGCACCTTTTGACACCTGCTGTCAGATCACGCAGCAGCCATCCTCTCCCTCAGCAACAAAACGCTACTGAACCCATTCTTAGTTTAATTATTTTAGTATAACTCCGGTTTTATTTGGTCTGTTAACAAAAATAAAAACTGGTGTGTAGTTTATAATCCGCATTTTAAACATACCGTAAGTTGAAACCAAAGACTGTATATATAAGATTTGAAACGGAAACTCAGAGAGGCGGAGTCTTGCTGCTGCGGCGTCTCAAAGGTGTGTTTTCATTGGTCAACTGCAGACAGGAGTCGTAGGTTTTCGAGCAGTGCTGAAGACTGTTGGGGGTTGTCTTCTTTCTAATAATGAGACTCGTATCAATGCATATACTACACGTAGGCTATGATTCACCTGGACATAACGAGTTGAACGCAGCTGAGCTTTTTTTTTTCAGCACCCCCTGCTGAAAATATGTTCCCGCGGCTATGACTACACCGCACCCGTTCTCAAAATCGGGGAAAAGAAGAACGCATTTCAAGACCGCATTCTGAGCATTCTTGGAATTTGGACGGTCTTCGACGCGGCGCTGTGACGTCACTGGTCTTAAAATCCGAACTCATGAGCACGCAACCCCTGGATTTGGACACAGCCATAGACATAATAATTGATAGACCCCCTATTGGCCGCTCAGGCGCAGGAAATGCGGCCGCCATCTTAGGTCGGTCGGGCTTCCGGCAGACACGAACCATAACAGCAGCAGTAAACATGATGCCTGAGCTCTGTGCAGTTTATTCTTGCTCTAATCGGCGGACTATTGAGACCATGGCTCGGGGGATAACTTTCACAAGTAAGTTCGAGCATTTTTGTTGTTTGTATTTTGTAAATATAACTTTGTTGTACTATATTTGTGTCCACCAGCAGCACCTCCTAGTTAGCTAACGTTAGCTACATGCTTACTGCTGGTGCTCCCCTGACAATGAAGGCTAAATGAGACTATTAATCATTTATTCCAAAACACTGACTTAGGTTACAGCTGACACAAGAATGCTGCTGTACAAATAAAACAAATCTTCCTGGTATCAGATAGCTCATGTCTCAGACCCTCCCCTCTGACTGGAGAATAGTTAGCTAACATGCTAAAGAGGATTATGCGCAGAACTTTGTTCTGGTTTTACCCTTTGAGGAGTTTTAGTTCATTATCAATAGAAATGCAGTTTTTATGTTAAAGAAAGGTTCTAAGAAACCTTAAAGAAGAAGTAAACAGAATAGTAGTAATAACACAAGATGAATTAAGAAAATAGCATTGACCTCCTTTGTACAATATTGGTAGACACTAATCTGCAAATTGCATGTTTTTGTTTTCTAGGTTGTCCCACAAAAGATGTGAGGAAGAAGTGTGAGGCTTCTTGCGGCTGATTTATTATGATTAGAACTGGGCTGTGTCCATGGGCGTAATTGACGCGGGGTACGCGTGGGACATGTCCCCCGCACTTCCCGTGACAGTGCCCTCTGTCCCCCGCACTTTTTTTCAGCCGTTTAATCCATTAATGTGCGGAAACGTATTTTTCCTAGTCGTCTTTAAACGCACCTTAGACTAAAGCGAGCGTCCAGTGGATCTCTGACAGGTGCTGCTGCTGAGTGAACAGATTGAGACTCCGTCCCGCATTACTGACAGTCTCCCTTTTCGAGTTTAAATCTTGCATAAACTGTGGCTGTCAAAGCAGGAGGCGGGGCTTTAATGCAGGTCCGGAGCGCATGGAGCGCGCTCACGCACCCGAACAAAAAGAAACGTCAGTGAGCGCGGCAGGTGCAGGTGAGATGAGCAGCAGAACATGCTGTTAGAATAAAGACTCGTGGCTGTTCAGAGACGCTCTGACAGAGTCTTTGTGATGTTTCTCAGGATCATTTCTCCATGTCAGGGGCTCGAGTCCGATATGAAACGGTGCAGAAAGTCTGAGAGTCATAAACATGTTGGTCAAGCAGGTGTCCCAGTAATTGTTCAGGTTCATGCTAAAACCCACAGATGATAACACAGATGAGGAGCTGGGGTTGTTGTCTCAAGCTAACATCACAGAGATGCTGAGAGGATTTAATTTGATGAGTTAGTCTCAAAATGTTGAGGAAAAAGTCAGAATTCTAAGATTAGATCTGACTTTTCTCAGAGATTAAAGTCAGTGATGTTTTTTTCTCTTTCCTAAAAATTTACTATTAGAGATTTGTTGACATTTTAGAATAAATATAAGTTTGTTTCTAAATTATGAAGAAGAAAATTTGCAAAAGAGTATGGTTATTTTAAATGGGATGTTGATATTAGTGGAAAATTAATTTAAAATAAACATAAATGGATCTAAATATTACTGGTACTTTGTTGTGGAAAATCAGATCAATTATTCAATGAAAAATCTGAAAAGCTGCTTAAACCTGTGTGTTTTATTGTATTTTATTTACATTTTTTAAAAGGAGTTGATGGTTTAAAATCCTTTTAGCTAAAGTTTTTCAGAGCCACAGTAGAAGGACCAAAGAGCCTGAGCCTGTGGTAACTTAGAGGAACTGTGAGATAGTCTGAAAGCTTTTGCTGTTCAAGTTGAATTCAAACAGGCATGAAATATATGATAATAGTAATAATTTATGTATATTTAACAGTGATGTTAGAGCTGAAAGGCAGAATAGAAGTCTTAAGTTTTGTTACGTAATTTCATTGAATTGGAATTTCATGTTGTCCCACATTAAGTAGTCTCTAAACCCAATTCTATTTTATTTCTGTGAACTTGTGCTCACTGTGAATTTCCACGTTTGAAAGAAAAGATATTGTCACAATAACCAGGAGAATCAGGGAGGGTCTGCAGGTAAAACCAGAGTAGAATAGCCTAAGTGGCTGAAAAAGAACGGCATAAAGGGACTTAAAAGTTCATTTCCACTGTCACTGATACTCATCCTAGTTCTATTTTAACACTTTGCTTTCCACATTTTCCATTTATTTCTCTTTTGGCCACATAGACAGAGCAGTGTGAGGGAGGGTCTGGAGGTGAAAAGATAAAATAAGTAGCTGAGAAAAAGGGCATAAAGAAATTTGAGGTTCATTTCTGGCTTTTTTTAAATCTTCATGGATCATTTTTTCAACTGAACCTGAGTTTGGCAGCTAAAATTTACATATTTTTTATTTATAGTTTAAAGAACTAAAGTTGGTTCACTGGTTGTGGCTGTTAATGTTGAGTATGAAAATTTTTTTATTTATTATTATTTTTTTTAAATTGCCCACTACTATTTAAACTGTCATTTGTTCACGCCAAGCAGGTGGTCCTCTGTAACTATTAAAATTAAATAATAGTAATAATCATAATTACTAACTGTCTTTGAACCACTTCGCTAAAACCAGCTCCGGTGGCCTAGTGGTAGAGTGTCCGCCCCGGGACTGGGAGATCGGGGTTCGAATCCCGGTCAGGTCATACTTTGAAAAATGGGACCCAATGCCTCCTCGCTTGACACTCAGCACTAAGGGGTTGGATTGGGGGGTTAAACCACCAAATAGTTCCCGAGCGCAGCCACAGCTGCAGCTCACCGCTCCCCACCATGGGGATGGGTCAAATGCGGAGATGTAATTTCACCAGTGTGTGATGATGACTTGGGACTTTAACTTTAATAACTAAGCCAGTGATTAAATGTTTTTTTATCTACTAAGGATGCGAGAGGATGATAAATAACTCAGTAGATCTCTGAAAAATTTGTCCCCCTCACTTTTGAGATGATGGTTACGCCCCTGGCTGTGTCAGATGGAGTTTGTTTCATCTTCAGCTTCCTGGTTCTCCTTCAAACAGTAAGTGTATCATAAGGCCATCAGCATTCATAAATGTACATATCCTTTTATCAGTCACAAGGCAGAGTGTAATACTTATCCCCCACATACCTTGTCTTGATATTTGTCACAAATTAATTTATTTTAATAAACATCCTAAGAATCATGTCTAGGTGCCCCAGAGTTTTCACAGCACCAGAGGCCCCCTGATGTAAACTGAGAACCACAGGTGTGTACTATAAACAGTATATTATTGTCAAACATTATGCTTGTTTGTTTTAACCAGAAAAGTGCAGAACTACATCCAGAAGAGCCAAACTGACTGTTTAGTGATATTCTGGTTCTGTTGTATTTTTGTGTGTAGCTGAACCTATAACGCTCCACCTGTGAGAATAAAACTTTAAGGCTTGTTTTCAATACTCAGACATCAATTCTGATTACTTTACAGCTGAACAGCACACAGGGAGAAAGAGAGAGAAAAAAAGAACTAACTGCTTAATGGAGTTAATTTTATTTTTTTTTGTCCTAATTTATCTGTTACTTGTGTTGAGAATGTTTTAAAATAGTAATTGAAAGCTTTACATGAGCTAAAACCCCTGGAAGAGGACTGCTTTGTAGAACTTTTATCTGGAGCTCCCTTCTGCAGTTCAAGAGAGGTGAGTTTGGCCACGTGGTGCAGCCTTCTCTTCAGAACCACAGACTTAACCAATGAGATCAAGTCTGACGGCCGTGGCATCCAGCATGACAGCTACACATCTGTGTTTAGTTTGGTTTTTCTGGCCCAGCCCAGCCTCATCATCCACCAATCACAGCCTCCTGTAAAGGAATAGAAACATATTTAATATATTTGCATAAGTAATTTTCAAAAATTGGACAACATTAAGATTTGCTTTGTATTGTGTGTGGAGTGGGAGGGGCAAAAATAGAGTCTCTCTGAGTTACTTGTTTTTATATGCTGAAGTGAACAAATTTTAAGCGTGTAGCGTGTGGACATTTCCACATTGTGGGGACATTTGGCTGGGCATCACAATGACAAAATGCCCTAAAACGTGGTTTTAGAGGTATGGTGTGAATACGCTTTTGGTTTAGGTTAGGGTTAGTGTTATGATGTTTAAATACTCACATCATCAGGGTGAGGTTAGTCTCTGGGAGGTCACAGAGAGGCTCTCTTTGGCTCTTCTGGATGTAGTTCTGCACTTTTCTGGTTAAAACAAACAAGCATAATGTTTGACAATAATATACTGTTTATAGTACACACCTGTGGTTCTCAGTTTACATCAGGGGGCCTCTGGTGCTGTGAAAACTCTGGGGCACCTAGACATGATTCTTAGGACGTTTATTAAAATAAATTAATTTTTGACAAATATTATCAAGACAAGGTATGTAGGGAGGATAAGTATTACACTCTGCCTTGTGATTGATAAAAGGATATGTACATTTATGAATGCTGATGGCCTTATGATACACTTACTGTTTGAAGGAGAACCAGGAAGCTGAAGATGAAACAAACTCCATCTGACACAGCCCAGTTCTAATCATAATAAATCAGCTACAGGAAGCCTCACACTTCTTCCTCACATCTTTTGTGGGAAAACCTAGAAAACAAAAACATGCAATTTGCAGATTAGTGTCTACCAATATTGTACAAAGGAGGTCAATGCTATTTTCTTAATTCATCTTGTGTTATTACTACTATTCTGTTTACTTCTTCTTTAAGATTTCTTAGAACCTTTCTTTAACATAAAAACAGCATTTCTATTGATAATGAACTAAAACTCCTCAAAGGGTAAAACCAGAACAAAGTTCTGCGCATAATCCTCTTTAGCATGTTAGCTAACTATTCTCCAGTCAGAGGGGAGGGTCTGAGACATGAGCTATCTGATACCAGGAAGATTTGTTTGATTTCTACAGCAGCATTCTTGTGTCAGCTGTAACCTAAGTCAGTGTTTTGGAATAAATGATTAATAGTCTCATTTAGCCTTCATTGTCAGGGGAGCACCAGCAGTAAACATGTAGCTAACGTTAGCTAACTAGGAGGTGCTGCTGGTGGACACAAATATAGTACAACAAAGTTATATTTACAAAATACAAACAACAAAAATGCTCGAACTTACTTGTGAAAGTTATCCCCCGAGCCATGTCTCAATAGTCCGCCGATTAGAGCAAGAATAAACCACACAGAGCTCAGGCATCATGTTTACTGCTGCTGTTATGGTTCGTGTCTGCCGGAAGCCCGACCGACCTAAGATGGCGGCCGCATTTCCTGCGCCCGAGCGGCCAATAGGGGATCTATCAATTATTATGTCTATGTTGCACCCGAGCAGATCTGGTACCGACACCGGTATGCTAAAACTTGCCCAAACTTTATAGTTTTTCATAAAGAGCTGGTATATTATTTCTCTTCTCTGAAATTCATGAAAGGATTTAAAGCATCAACTATCAGTGACAATGTGAAAAAATACAAACTGAATGTTAACCCCTAGCAAAACATATCAAATGATTCTTTTTATTATTTATTTATTTATTTATTTTTGTAATTTTATTTTATTGTCTGATGTCTTAGTTATTTTTTGTTGACTTCTTTCCTCACTGTTAATTTCACTGCACTTGTCTGCCTGTAATACCAGTTATGAATGGTTTCTTGTACTGTGCCATGTTCTGTTAATGAATGAAATAATAATAATAAAAAAAATAAATTAAAAAAAATCAATGATTTCTGTCGTTTTTGTATAAAAACATGTGAATATCAGGTGTACTGGGACATTGCACTACTTTGATAAAAATAAGAAGCCGCTAAGTATATCAGACAGACTTACACCACCACCACAATCATCATCATCACCATCATCATCATCACCATCATCACCATCATCACCACCATCATCATCATCACCATCATCATCATCACCACCATCATCATCATCACCATCATCACCATCACCATCATCATCACCATCATCATCACCACCACCACAATCATCATCATCACCATCATCATCACCATCATCATCACCACCACCACAATCATCATCATCACCATCATCATCATCACCATCATCACCACTATCATCATCATCATAACCATCATCATCATCATCATCATCACCATCATCATCATCATCATCATCATCATCACCATCATCATCACCATCACCATCATCACCACCATTATCATCATCATCATCATCCACAAACTAACCGCTGACCTAAACCTGACGTGGCAGAGCTTAGCTGACCTCCTCCTGGGTAAAGTGCTGGTTCATAAGCTACCTGGTGAAGAGGACCAGGTCGGGTCGGGTTCTGGTACAGAAGGTGGAGGAGCCATGGAACTGTTTAATCCAAACCAGAAACAAGTTTTTATTTTCTTGTTATTTTTTAACAAACTGATTTCAGAAGAACTTCATTAACGTGCTGCTTCTTCTAAGCTGAAGCTTTGCTTTTATCAAGTCCAGGTAGCTTGTTTCTGGATCTTCTGACCTTCTCACGGAACGCTCTGGAGGAGGTCTTGTTCAGGAGAAGTTGAGGTCGGTGAACCCAGCCACTGGCAGCGGCGCTGGGCTCATCTTCTTCTCCAGCTTCAGGCCATGAGGTTTGGCGGGAGCAGCAAGGCGGCTGGGGTGCAGCAGGCTGAAGAAGAGGAAGCGTTCGCCCATCTTGGTGGGATTGGTTAGCATGTCATAGCTGTTGATCAGCTGCTTCCTGGTTGATGGATCACAGCAGTTCCTCATTAGAACCTGCAGAGAACCACAAGAGTTTCAGCTTCTGGAAACTTCAAACTGATGTCCAAACTTTGCAACCATCTCCTGAATGTCTGCAAAATGTGCAAAGAGGCCCTCTGACCTAGCCTAGTGAACTAGACCAATTCTTGCCTTGCAGAGTTTGCAGAGTCTAGGCACGCTTCATTGGAACCCTCGCAGCCCAAACCACTGCTGTGTCTATCCAATCACAACTCGCTATAGTTTTGGTTGGGCCAATCACAGCGCTCTATATTTTGGGCCAATCACAGAGCGGGAGTAGCCGATGATGTCAGCGCTGCGGCCGCGAACCCAAGCAACATGGCGGCAGCGCCGGAACCACGTTGGTTTGAAACGGCTTTGTCATCAACATTGGATTATTTAGACTCCAACGTGCGTAAGTCTGTCTGATATACTTAGCGGCTTCTTATTTTTATCAAACAAAGTAGTGCAATGTCCCAGTACACCTGATATTCACATGTTTTTATACAAAAACCACAGAAATCATTGACGCCATTAGTGGGTCCCGCTTTTCCGTCGCTGTGATTACGTCACGTTGTTCGTCACTCTGATTGGTCCTAGCGCTATCCAATTGCGTGCTGACATTTTGAAAGACAACCGTAGATCCCACCTCACGACTGAGAGCCGTCAATGGGTCGTGGCCAGACTGTATATTCACATGTATAGGATGGCTTGCCAGGCTACCTCTGACCAGCAGCATGTGAAGGTTCCAGAATATGCAGCTAAAAGTTTAAAGCAGAACCAGAAACATGAGCTGATGATGGAGCAGCAGAAACAGAGGAACCTGAAGGTCACCTGCTTTCTTGTCTGATGTGAGAAGACTAAAGCCAATATGGCTCCAGATGGAGGAGGTTCCTGGTTCCTGGTCCTGGTCTAGAGAAGAGCTGGAGCTGACCTGGAAACGGCGACCCAGACTCACCTGCATGCGCGTGTCGATGCCCATGTTCTTCAGGAACAACCTCTGAGTGACGGGTCCCAGACAGGCCACGCCCCCTCCAGCCATCCTCCGCAGGAAGCTGAAGTCCACATCGGCAGTGAGGTCAGCAGAACCAGGAGACAACAGGACATCGTGAAGCTGATGACCCTTGAAACCCTGAGCAACAAACCGAGAGTGGAAAAAAAGAAAACAGATCTTTTTTCCTGCTGCAGAAGAAGTCACTTCCTGTTGGGCTGAGGGTTCATCACCGTTTGAAACAGGAGAACATCTCAGATGTTGCACATCACTATTTTGATTGTTTACTAGCTTTTGGTCCAAAACTTGTTTTTTAAAGCTGAAACTGAAAGCTGTGGGTCTGATGAGAGGAGGAGCAACACCTCCATCCTCCAGCAGGAGGCAGCAGAGACCACGGATCCTGATCTGGGTTAAAGGAATGATAACGAGCCACACCTGTACTACACTGTATCATTCTCACACACTCACACACACACACACACAGCACTGGTGGCTCAGGGGTCAGGAGTTCACCCTGTAACCAGAGGGTTGCTGGTTTGAATCCAGGCTCCATCACTGTCAGGGTTCCTAAGGCAGTGTGGAACGAGCGCGGCCGGAGTGGAGCTGATGCTAGTGAGTAAACGTCCTGCATTTAGTTCAGAGTCTCAGCCTGACGACTGCAGAAGACTTCTACAAACCCTGAAGGTGTCCGACTTGGTTCCATCATGGCCGTAGTCCATGATCAGCACCGCTCCGCCGTCGTCTAAGATCCTCCGCGCCAACTGCTGGATGATGACTCCGCCCTCTGCACACACCTCCATGTGGTCCCGCCTTTCATTACCCTGACACACACACACAAAGCTGGTTTAGTGAAAGGTCTAAGGTAAGTCAGGTGAACAGCTGTCCAGACACCTACCTGTACAAGTGTAGCTGAAGCTAGAGTTGGAACCGGAGACACAACAAACCTCAACTTTCCTGAATCTTCAGGATCGATGTCCACCAGAACTTCTCTCCAACCCTTTTCTGTCCTCTAACAAAGACACACATTCACATTCAACAGCTGGGAGGACAAACACCTGGGCCCTCACTCATCAACAGATCTGAGCGTAGGAGCGATTCTCCACATGGTGGTGTTCACCATCTGGTTCTGGTGTGTAGAAATGCTCCTGACATCAGAACAGCTCTGACCATGCGTACCAACAGCATCTAGTGGTAGAACGGGGGTAGAATGGGTGTTTTTCAGATTCAGTTTTAGGTGGAACCAGTTGTTCTTTGACAGGAACGTCTCCTCTGTCCCGAGCGCGTTTACAGCCCCTGGCACCTTCTCCCAGACAGCGTTCTCTTTCCTGGTTCCCCTGAGCTGAGAGAACTTCAGCTTCAGCAGCTAGTGTCTCGATCTCGCCGTCACTGCAGCAGCAGCTCAGGAGGAAGAGCCACAGGAAGTCCACTAATCAGAGGGTTGTAGGATCGATCCCGACTCCCGGCAGAGAATTTTGCTGTTGTGTCCTTGGGCAAGACACTTAAAAGGATTCTATCCTGCAGGTCTGATGGGCTGACCCAAAAATAATATAAAGATCTGGTAAATGCCCGTTATGCCTGATGGCCAGTCCAGTGGGTGGGTCACCGCCTCAGCACCGCTCTCTCGGTCTGCCAGGTGACAACTCCTTTTGATGCATTTTTCAAACAGGAAGTGTGGGTGGAGTAAGACACTAGTAGGGCCAATCCCAACCCTCGCCCTGCTCCCTACGCCCTTCTGTGTAGTTAGAGGAGGTGGGCAGTAAGGCTTCCAGTGCGTCGTACACAAGTGTGCCGATTGGGACAGGTAGCATTGCGTCATCGACCATGATGCATGCCGGGATGCCATTCGCTGTTTGTGCTACTTTTAAAAAAGACTTTATTAACAAGTTTCAAACAAACTAAATTTACATTCATCACTGTTCACATTAATTCTTAGTCTAAACACTCAGAGCATGAATAAATACCATTAATCGTCTTAAAGCAACATTCCGCAACTTTTACACCTTAAAATTATGCTTTTTTGTAAAGTTTTTGCATCATACTATCATCTATTATGTTCGTTTTCATACCTGTGATAGTGTTGGGGGGTCCCATGTCTGTTTACTGCGCTATACAGTTTTTGAGCTTTGGGTAGCCGCAGGATGTACTGACTGGGTGTCGTTTTACGGCAGAATATGGCAAGCCGAAGGGATGAAAAAAGCGCGCTCTAAACGTGCGGACATAACGCGAGTTTAGAACGCGCATTTCTGCCTTTTACAATGGTCTGTGTCTTTGCTGGTGTCTCCGTTTACCTCCAGCACCTAGATGACCACGTAGAGCGCCAGTAAAATGTGTTCAGGCTGTGGCGCGCACATTTAACGATGCTTAGAATCAGTAAAAAATTATTAGAGAAATTTAATGAATCGAACCATTCGAAGATTTGTTTCAGCTGTCGTTAAGCTACTGTCCAGACCTTTACATAGGGGAAACTAAACAACTGCACAGGCATATGGCTCAACACAGGAGAGCCACCTCTTCAGTCCACCCACACCTGAAGGACAAGGGACACACCATTGGAGATGACAAAGTCCACATTCTGGGCAAAGAAGATAGATGGTTTGAGAGAGGAGTGAAGGAAGCTATCTATGTCAAACATGAAAAACCTTCTTTAAATAGAGGAGGAGGCCTCAGGTTTCACCTCTCCAGCACCTATAGTGCAGGTCTGAACCTCCACAGAAAGTAATTGAGAACCACTGTTGTACGGTAAGAGAGCCCGCTTGAAAACGACATGATACATCTCAAGCAGTTTAATCCTCTTAAAAATAAGTTTATAAATAAATCAAGACAATAGGGCTAACAACGTCAATGATTTCTCAGGAGGTAGGGAGGAGGGGTATTCATAGGTAGTTTCGGCTCATTAACCAACAATAGACAGCTACAGCTTATAAGCTCGACCCCCCATATTCCAGTCAGAATTGACAAAGCAGACAGTGAAACGTCTTCAAGAAACCAAAGAAGACCAGTTGCCTTCATTCAAACCCCTACTGGTAGGGGGTGACTGACTCTTTAAGGTCCTGAGTCCAAAGGTTTGAGCTCTGTCTTACCTGGAATTTGTGAACAGGCAGAGAGTCGAAGAACTCATGAGCAACAAAGACGCTGAACCCTGGAGAAAGAGACTGAATCAGTGAGTTTAACCTTGAAAAGACTGAAACCAGCAGGTGAGTAAATGTTTTAAGATGACTCAGGGACAGAATCAGAACATTTATGCTGATGCAGACCTGAAGCTCCACGTTCATGATGCTGCCCTCAGCTCTGTTCTAACTGAATTATGTAAAACCGCCCTGCTCTTTAGGAGCTGACCCACCCCATCAACCTGATGCTACACACCTGCAGGGACGTCCTCCAAACAGCGGTACCATGACACTGGCAGTCCAGTAGTAGTTGTACCATGACGATAAACCGGGTCCTCCTCGCAGTCCGCCTTCTGGATCCAGCTTCCTGTCAGGGTCTGAGCCTGAAAGTGACTCAGAGCTGGACTCACCTCCACCAGGTGGAGGGACACAGAGGCTCCGCCCAGAACCGACTGCAGTTGACTGAACACCTGGAGACATAAAAACCATGAGTACCTGGGGTGGGGTTAGACTGCAACAGTTTTCGGTGTTCAGGTCCGATCTAAAGTCCTAAACCATAAGACTGGAAGTGTTAGAAAAGGAAAATTTAGTTTTGTATTGGGTTGACTTTGTGGTTTAGTGTGTTTAGTGATTTTAGTTATTTATTCATGTGTTGTTGTTTTTTTTGTTTTTTTCTTTTGTGTGTGTGTAAATGACGGGTAGGACTGGATAAGTTTATACTTCTCCCTACTCCCTTTTGGACATGTACATGGTAACGGTATATATGCTTGAAATAACATGAGTGGTGGACATAAAAGTGTTTAAATTTCATATGTTAATTTGTTGTTGAGATGGGGATGTGCATGTCACAAAATAAAGATGAAAGATAAAGGCTAATCTGATCCTTTTGTTTGGCTCTGATCCAGAACAACGTGAAGAAACGCAGCAGACCTGTTTCTGGTAAAGAAGCTCATGACTTCTACAGAAAGGTTCTGATAGGATGAACCAGAAACAGGAGCGCTGATGGTTCTCATCCCAGCTGATAAAAACGAGTCAGCTCTTACTCTGAGGACATCAGCTGCCAGAGATCCGCTCCCTGGCCCGAGCTCAACCAGCTGCAGCTGTTTGGGTCGACCTGCTCCCATCCACTCACTGATGATCCAAACACCGAGCAGCTGCGGGAGCAGAGACATACCAGAACCAATCAGAACAGCACCAAGACTCTGCTCTGTGTACATGAACATTCTACGGTTCTCCTCACATCTGTGATGTCTACTAAAGTCTGTTGAAGGTCAATAAAAAGCACAAGAAGAAGAATTTTGCTTTTTTTCTTGGCATCATGGTGAAGTAACAGAGTAATGTCTTTGGAGGCGAAGCAAAGAGCTAAAACCAGAGTGAACATCGGCCCAGCCTACACTCTTTGAGGGAGCTGAAGGAGGATATGACATCACAGACTGATGGTGACCTGGCTTTGTTGCTACTGGACTTGTAAGTAATAATATTTTTGTCCAACAGCAGTGTTTGTGAAAACTTTTCAGCCACGCCTGCCAAACTGGCAGACGTGAGAGCGTCTCACGCAGGACATTTTTGAACCACGTAGGACAATGTCCTCATGGGCTTCAGACTTGTATCTGTTTAACAGTGGGTATTGTAGTGACCTCTGACCTTTACATATTATACATATTTTTATTGTGACAATAATCTGTTGACATAATTTGAAAAAAGAACCATCAATGTGATTTTCTGCTAAATTCATAAAATGAGGATTAACCGAATTTATCAGGAAATTATTAGAGATCATATAATTATTATGAATTATTATGAAACACCAGAAACAACATATTATATATGAAAGTATTTCTAAATATTGTAATGATCCATAAGGGCTTTTTGTGACTGATGCTGTAGCCTGATGTTACTGTTTCTTTAAGAGACGCTGTGGCTGGTTGAGGTGAAACTGGAAGTTGGAGATGCGGGTTTATCTCAGCTGTTTGTTAAACTACTCTAATAAACTGCTGTTAAGGACAAAATGTCATTCTGTCTGATGATTTAGTTCATCACAAATATCACAATATAAAGAAATGATCTTTTTCTTGGGGAGGGGCACTGTGCCGTGGTCACCGAAATGCCTAGAAACAGCCCTGGGAGTTTTGAAGGTGATCTGAATTGTATCAAATAAATAAATATTACATGCTTATAAATTATTATTATTATAAAATTACAAACGTGTAGTGGACATATCTGCCTACATTTTCCTTTTCAAACACTGTTTTGTTTTTTATGCAACTATTTTCCTGCCTTGCTGTCTCTTAGCTGCATCTCCTCTCAATCCTCCAGAAAAACTGCTGCCTGGCTTCTTACTTTTGAGTTACTTTTGAAATTAGCAGATCAAAAAGATCCGTCGACCGCAAAAATAGCGGAATGTGCGCCAGTGAGGTGACGTCACCGAAGCACGGGAGATGTAGCCTAGTGAACTAGACCAATTCTTGCTTTGCAGAGTATATATACACATATATAGGATGGCTTGCCAGGCTACGGGAGATGATCTCTGCAGCAGCGGAGCGCGTCAGGCACAAATGAAAGACAGTATGAGCAAACATGAGCGATTGCGCGTTAATTATGTTTTTTTTTTGTGGCGCCACTTTGAGAATGTTACTGTGGCCGTGCGCAGGACGCAGCTGCCCGTTGGAGCGCATCAGTAATCAGCGCTCAGCGGCTCTCCATCCTCTCCGCCCAAAAGTCCAAATAAATAACGTAATATATGTAGAAACTGGATCTTTTGAGGGGGAAGCCAACAAACAGTCTGCAATTTGTGGTTTTCAGGAAGTTTATTTTATTTTGGCACGTTCAGAGAAGACGCACGGCGTCGGTCATAATGTCCGACGATTTAAAGTTTTTCGTCAGACATTATTAAATCACGTCGGTAATGTCCGACTGTCCGACGTGTTTTCGCAAACACTGCCAACAGTGTGGATGTTTTTACTTCATGGCGCATGTTAGCTTTAGCTCGTTGTTAGCTCTAGCAGCAGCAGGCTAGTTTACGACTGTTGTAATTCCTCTTTCAACCAGTAGGGCGGAGGAGCAGGAAACTGTTTAGTGTTGCTTTAAGCTGCAAGAAAACACACGATTTCAGCCCAGAGCGTTGCCTTACGTTAGCTTGGGGGCGTTCTACCGCCCCGGTCTTGACTTCTACTGTCCTTCTGCACATTGTACATCTGGACAAAAATCAAAAACGTGATTGTTATTTTTGAAATGGATACAAAAAGCAAAAAGAGATGCTTTGTTTTTCATATTTTCAGTTTTAGTCTTGGATCAAATATGAAATGGAAAAAACAGGCCACATAATATTTCATGGGTCGGGTTTGTTGTGCGTCATCAGCGATCACGGTGCAGGAAGCACGGATCAGGTCAACAGTGCCTTGATTACAACTAACTAATTTAGCTCGTGTTTGAATTCTGCAGGGAAGATGATTGTCGTTACTTCATCGGTCAGATTGTGATGACAACAGAAACGGTTCTAACACGGCTCTAACACGGCTCTAACACGGTTCTTACACGTTTCTAACATGGCTCTAACACGGTCCTAACATGGCTCTAACACGGCTCTAACACAGTTTTAACATGGCTCTAACACAGCTCTAACACAGTTCTAACATGACTAACACGGCTCTAACACGGTTCTAACATGGCTCTAACACGGTCCTAACATGGCTCTAACACGGCTCTAACACGGTTCTAACATGGCTCTAACACGGTCCTAACATGGCTCTAACACGGCTCTAACATGGCTCTAACACGGTTCTAACACGTTTCTAACATGGCTCTAACACGGTTCTAACATGGCTCTAACACAGCTCTAACACGGTTCTAACATTTCTCTAACACGATTCCAACACGACTAACACGATTCCAACACGACTCTAACACGGTTCTAACACGGCTCTAACACGGTTCTAACACGACTCTCACACGGTTCTAACATTTCTCTAACACGATTCCAACACGACTCTAACACGGTTCTAACACGGTTCTAACACGACTTTAACACGGTTCTAACACGACTCTAACACGGTTCTAACACGACTCTAACACGATTCCAACACGACTCTAACACGGTTCTAACACGGTTCTAACATTTCTCTAACACGATTCCAACACGACTCTAACACGATTCCAACACGACTCTAACACGGTTCTAACACGGTTCTAACACGGGTCCAACACGTTTCTAACATGGCTCTAACACAGCTCTAACACGGTTCTTACACGGCTCTAACACGGCTCTAACACGGTTCTAACATGGCTCTACCACAGTTCTAACATGGCTCTAACACGATTCCGGTTCTAACATGGTTCTAACACGGCTCTAACACAGTTCTAACATGACTAACACGGCTCTAACACGGTTCTAACATGGCTCTAACACGGCTCTTACATGGCTCTAACACGATTCCGGTTCTAACACGGCTCTAACACAGTTCTAACATGACTAACACAGCTCTAACACGGTTCTAACATTTCTCTAACACGATTCCAACACGACTCTAACACGATTCCAACACGACTCTAACACGATTCCAACACGACTCTAACACGGTTCTAACACGACTAACACGGTTCTAACACGGTTCTAACACGGCTCTAACACGGTTCTAACACGACTTACGCGGTTCTAACACGACTCTAACACGGTTCTAACACGACTACACGGTTCTAACACGGCTCTAACGCGGTTCTAACACGACTACACGGTTCTAACACAGCTCTAACACGGTTCTTACACGGCTCTAACACGGCTCTAACACGGTTCTAACATGGCTCTAACACGGCTCTACCACAGTTCTAACATGGCTCTAACACGATTCCGGTTCTAACATGGTTCTAACACGGCTCTAACACAGTTCTAACATGACTAACACGGTTCTAACATGGCTCTAACACGGCTCTTACATGGCTCTAACACGATTCCGGTTCTAACACGGCTCTAACACAGTTCTAACATGACTAACACAGCTCTAACACGGTTCTAACATTTCTCTAACACGATTCCAACACGACTTTAACACGATTCCAACACGACTCTAACACGGTTCTAACACGACTAACACGGTTCTAACACGGTTCTAACACGGCTCTAACACGGTTCTAACACGGCTCTAACACAGTTCTAACATGACTAACACAGCTCTAACACGGTTCTAACATTTCTCTAACACGATTCCAACACGACTTTAACACGATTCCAACACGACTCTAACACGATTCCAACACGACTCTAACACGGTTCTAACACGACTAACACGGTTCTAACACGGTTCTAACACGGCTCTAACACGGTTCTGACACGGCTCTAACACGGTTCTAACACGACTTACGCGGTTCTAACACGACTCTAACACGGTTCTAACACGACTACACGGTTCTAACACGGCTCTAACACGGTTCTAACACGGTTCTAACACGGTCTTGTGTGATTAACCCAAAAAGCCGAGTCAGCTTCACTCACAAGAAGATGGTCAGCTCTGATGCCCATCTGAAACCCAGAACCCATTCAGTCTGCCAGAGACTAAAATACACCTTCGTACCTACCTGTCCAGGTAAACCCAACACAATAAATATTAAAATGAAATTCGATCCTTCAGCCTGAGACTAAAAATGAAACTATGAAAAACACTAAATGTTTTTTTAAGACAAAAAACAGGACTTTTTAATTGCTAATCCAGGATTATCCGGAGCTGCTGCTTCCCGACTCTCACGGAGGTGCACATGGCAGCAGACGGCTACACTACAGCGCTCCTCTCCGCCCTGCAGCTGCGCTCGGCCCAGCTTAACGCCTCACATGTCCGAGTCCCAGTCCTAACTTTGCAAGTCATCAGTGTTCTCCTCAAGTCACAAGTGCCTTAAACGTGGCTCGAGTCCTCCATCACTGGTTGGAGGCAGTCACAGAGTCCAGACCAAAGATGGTTCTGAGGAGAACCTCAGCTGATTAGAACCATCTCCAAAATCACAAAACCTGGACAGGAGAACCAGAACCAAAACTATTTGCGCGATTCCAGAAGCTCACCTCCCCAAACATCTGACTGATCTCTGGAGACGTGATGAAGTCTCCATCGGGTCCCAGCATGTTGTTCCTCACATAGTAACCCTAAAGGAGAAGACGGGTCAGTTTGAAGAGCAGCTCCTCCAGATAAACCATCCTGAGATGGGACAAACAGGTCCATCCAGAACCAACAACTACAACTAAGATCCAAACTGCTCTGGTTCACTTTAGTTATGTTCTGTAAAGATAAATATGGACCTCATGTTTCTACTGTTGCTCTGACTCTAAACATGTCCCGCCACAATAAGAGCAGAAATATGAATGTAGTCCTCTCTCCTGAGGAGGTCTGATGATCAGCTGAGCGGTCTAAAGTACAAATGATGAAAATGTTAGACGGAATCAGCAGGAGGTGGAGTCAGGCGTCTTACGTACCATCACAGGGTTGGTCAGAACCTCCTTCATGTACTCAGCCACAGACACTGGACCTGTGGCTTTTATTTTGGAGGCGAGGTGTTTCAGCATGGATGGCTGGAACTTTCTGTTGTCTGATGGAGAACTGCAGAAGATCCTGGACTGAGCTGACCGCCATCTCACTGTCCAACAGATTATTGATGTTAGAACAGCTGTTTCTGAGCAGCGCAGACACATTTAAACACAAATAAACAGAGAAGCTGCTGTTCTCCATCCCAGAACCCACCGAAACAAACGTTTACCGTCTAACGCTTGTTTGACCCAAAAACTAAAGTCTAGATAACCAGATTACCAGTGGAACCACAGAGGTTCTTGCCATCAGAGCAGGACTCCAAAGTGCTTTACCTACTGACTCATTCATCCATCTGATGGTGATGAGCTACATCGTAGCTACAGCTGCCCCGGGGTCACTGACAGAAACCACCGGTCCCTCCGGTGAGAGGGCGTTCCTCATTCTAGACAGGAGGCGCTGCAAACCCAACACGCGGCATGGGACATGTGACGTCACTTTCCTAAGTAGAATATCTAAAGTGTAGGAATGTTATTATGGATACCTGGAATGTTGATTTCACTGGGAACAGGGATAGATGATTTAAAGTCAGGCACATCCCCGGGCAGCCCGGCGCTGGTTCCTGCTTAATAAATGCTCTAAAAATAGATTGAACTAAAATGTATTCTCATTTACCAGTTCTGACTAGTTCAGCTAGTTACCTGATTTGTTTGATTAACTTTAGTGAGGTGTTTGAGCACAAAACTAAGATGTAACAGCTGGTTTCCTTCAGATTCAGAGGTTTTGTTCATCAGCTGAAACTCGGCCTAAATCCAGCAGCACGTCAGAAAAACCAAACCAAGCTAAATATCTTAGTCCGTTACTGTAACGTGCTCTAGTTCCTGTGTAGTTGGTAACGGTAGAAGCTGCAGCAGCAGCAGCAGAGGAACCTTCATCTGAGAGTCAGACAAGAACCAAACGGTGTTCTGTCCCTGATGAGTTGCTGTTCTAAAGAACAGCACCTGTTCTTACCTGTTGCAGGTGAGCTGACAGCACGGATGAAGACTCTACCGAGCGACGCTCGATAGAGCTTCATTCCGCCTCAAAGCAGGTAAAACACCTGCGTGCGTCACACCAACCAGCGACCCGTTAGCATGAGACGACCTTTAGCTGCTAGCTAAAAGCGGACACGTGACAAACCTGCAGTCTGAGTTGGAGCTAAAGCCTAAAATTGTTCTAAATGTAAAAAAGCCGCAGAGCTCGTGTGAAAACGAGCTAACAGCTAACGCTAGCGGCGCTTGTTCGAGTGTTAGCTTATAGCGCCTCCTACCGGACCGGAGACGCATCACACCACCAAGAACCAGTGGTTCTGTTGGGTCTCCGCCCCACACCAGAACATTTACAGTTCTAACTGATGTGATGTTTTTATCTGACCTAAATCATTAAGTTAAGTTTCCCTGCTGCAGAGAAAATGTTTTTATAAGGAACGTTTTCAAACTGCGAGTTTGGTGGAACATGAGGATGAAAGTTGTCCACCAGCCAGAGCCGCTGCTTAAAGCCATTTACCCAAAACCTGCATGCAACCAAACATCTAACAGAGGTTCGCTTATTGACTCCTGACCTAGAAGATGTTAAAGTCCCAAGTCATCATCACACACTGGTGAAATGACATCTCCGCATGTGACCCATCCCCATGGTGGGGAGCGGTGAGCTGCAGCTGTGGCCGCGCTCGGGAACTATTTGGTGGTTTAACCCCCCAATCCAACCCCTTAGTGCTGAGTGTCAAGCGAGGAGGCATTGGGTCCCATTTTTTTCAAGGTCTTTGGTATGACCCAACCGGGAATCGAACCCTGATCTCCCAGTCCCGGGGCGGACACTCTACCACTAGGCCACCAGAGCTGGCTGATGTCACTGCAGCACCTGTGGACCAGGTCCTCCATCATGGGTGCGTCCTTTCTTTGCTGTGTTGGTGGATCAGGAAGTCATTCTGTAACCAGAGGGTTGCTGGTTTGAACTCAGAATTCATCCGTCAGTGGTTGTGTCCTTCGGCAATACCCCCCCCACCCCAGGGACTGGTAGCTTCTGTCAGTGTGTCCCAGGATAGCTGTGGCTACCATCACCATCAGTGCGTGTGACTTCATTAAATCTGTACCATTACAGCGAGTATCCAGGACTCAGAATCAGACCCAAACGGACCCCCAAAGGGGCAGAAACCCAAACACACACAGCAGCAACAGCAAACCACTTTATTCTGTTCTGTTCATTTACAGCTGGAATTCTGGGAATTCAAACACCACATCTTTTCCTGTCAACTTCTTGTAGACGCCAGAGAAGGTCTCCACCTGAAACAGAAAGCAGCACATCAGTCAGGAACCACATTCAGAACCGGGACACATCACACTTTATCCTTCAGAACCTGTGTCCTGCATGGTTTAGCTCCCCAGTAACGGCCCCGAAGGACTCTGGGAAGATGTAGGAATATGCAGGACGCTCGTCCTCACCGGCCAGCAGCCAGGGGGCGGAGCTTTCTGTCCGACAGCGTGGAACGGGACTGTACGTCTCAGCTCAGAGCTACGCTCCCATACGCCACCAGGACAGAGCCAGGAGACACTCGCTGGATGTCCACGTCGGAGACAAACACAGAACCTTCAGCTTTAGTGTTACTGGAGTCTGATCCTTCCCAGGGTCAGAGGTCACGCAGCAGAACCCAGCTTCACACTTCACTGGTTCTGACAGAACCTACATCCTGGAATTGTTTAGCTGGTCCACCTGTAAACCTGACAGAACCAGTGAAACGGGTCCAACAGGAGACCCAAATTCTGTTTCTGGTGACTTCTCAGGTAGGAACCAGACCATGTTCTATCAGAAGACCTCTGGTTCCAACCTGAGCAGCAGAGGCCTGAGCCCTGGTTGTACACAACCACTAAACCAGATGTGCTGAAGCAGAGGACAAAGGTCCTCCAGAACCAGACATCACAGGTTTAAAGGGTTCTGTGATTCATCAGCCGTACGTACGCACAGATCTGAGCGTAGGAACCATTCTCCACATGGTGTGGTGTTCACCATCTGGTACTGGTGTGTAGAAATGTTCCTAAACATCAGAACAGCTCTGACCATGTGTACCAACAGCATCTAGTGGTAGAACGGGGGTCTCAGTCATCCACTAATGATTCTAGTAATGATGTCTGTGGAGAAGCAGCTCCATCACACACCTGCTGGTAGAACCTAGAAACACACCTGAGACCCACGGCTGATCTGGTGTTAGTGGAGGATGTGGCCGATCGTGCTCTCTGGAGGGAACGGGTCTGATCTGGTTGGTGAGGATCCAGAGTGTCTCCTGAGCACATACCGCTTCCTGAAGGAGATCCTCCTGGAGCTATGCTGGGATTTGGGACCTTTGTGGAGCCACAGACAAACCGCACCAATCTGGTTCCAGTCCAGATTCAGTTACTGACGACTACAAGAACCCCCAGAGCCTCCACGTGTTGCCATGGTAACCCAACTGACTGACAGCTCTGCACTCAGACAAAGATCTCCAAACCAGAACCAAACTCACTCCCATCGGAACAACTCCTTACATAACTGTAAATGATAACCCGTTTATCAGAGTCAGTTTCATGTGGAACCATTTTTTCTTCATTCCTGACAGGAACCTCTCCTCTGACCTGACCGTGTTTACCACCTCTGAAACTTGTTTGGTTCTCTTCTACTTCAGCAGCCAGAGCCTCGGTCTCACTCTCCAAGGTTTTTTTTCCTGGGAAGAACGCATGGACTCTCACAATGAGCTTTAAGCCCGGACCACATCGTGTGTTTCAGCCGTCCTAGACAAACCCCTCACTGTGAACAGAATCGTGAACATGGGGTCTGTGGCCATCCAGTGGGACCGGCTCTGTGACAGCTCTCAGCCTCCAACAGTCTTCAAGCACTGCTACGACTCCCGTCTGCAGTCGACCAATGAAATACACCCGGGGCCTGACGCAAACAGCTGGTGATGGGAGTGCAACACGAGAGTAGAATTAGCAACATTAGCAACAGTGGACGCTACACGCAGGAACATACGGCCCACTCCTTTTTGGAGTTCGGGTTCGGAGACTAATAAAAGAAGTGTTAACGGCAGCGCTTTTTCCTCTTTTCAGCTTTGTTGTTTTGGTCAGCTGTCGGCTTTTAGTGACGTATGCTTTACGGGGGTGCACTCGTGAGGTAACGTGTCCTGCTAGCGCGAGATGCCGTGAAGTCTGGCTCACTGCCTTTCTGGAGTTCTCAGTGTGTCATGAGCAGTCCTGTTCAACAGCCGAAAAACACAGAGTGGTCCCGGCTTAAGAGGACGCGGTGTGACCAAATATGGTTAATTGAGGGCGTTTCTGTATGTAAATGACTGAACGGACACGAGCACCTGGGTACGCACAGGTGGGATTTATCAACAGATGATAGTGAAGGAACATGTGTACGAGTGGCCACCGCATGTTTCATGAATCAGGATCAGGCTGTTCGTACCAACATTCTAGATTTCTCTCGTAGGGGGAATATGACCGTTTCTACCAACGTTTGATGAACGAGGGCCCTGGAGGCTACATCCTGCAGGACCGGATCCAGATGGCTAAAGCCAGGCAGAGTTTAGTGGAATATTAAACCGATTTTAATATAAGTGAAACCAGCTGCTTGTTTCCCGGCAATGCCACCGAGACCTGGGTCACACGACCTACTTTGTGTTCTACGTTGTTCTGCTGAGCCTTGTCCAGGTGGACCTTGATAAGCCGGCTGCTGTCCAGCTTCACTCGGATCCTCTTGCCCACAATCTCACTGGGGAACACCAGGTCCTCCAAGATGGCGTCATGGACCGAGGTCAAGGTCCGGCTACGGAGAAAAACAACGTTAGCGTTGGTTCTGCATCAGGTTTCCCTTTAGAGATTAAAGCCATCACAGTCCTGCTTCAGCAGCACGACAACCTGGAGTCTCCTGGACCGGGCCAGAACCACCAGGACAAATGATTCATCAGGACATCTGTAAATGTTTCCCAACGAGATGAAACGATTCCTCATGAGCAGGAAAAACACCTCAGAACCTGTGTCCTGCATGGTTTAGCTCCCCAGTAACGGCCCCAAAGGACTCTGGGAAGATGTAGGAATATGCAGGACGCTCGTCCTCACCGGCCAGCAGCCGGGGGGCGGAGCTTTCTGTCCGACAGCGTGGAACGGGACTGTACGTCTCAGCTCAGAGCTACGCTCCCATACGCCACCAGGACAGAGCCAGGAGACACTCGCTGGATGTCCATGTCTGAGACAAACAGGGAACTTCCAGAACAGCTGATCAAAAAACCAGACGGTCCAGATTTACAAACTCTAATTCGTCTTCCTGCCCCCAACAGTCCGTCACATCGGGAACGGTTTTCCAAGAAAAATAAACTAAAGATTTAAAGTCAGACATTAGATCTGAAAGCTGCTGAAAGGAACTTTATCCCCGATCTAAACTAGGGCTGGGCGATATCTCAAAACGAGATGACTCAGTAACATTTGAATCAATATAAATATACAACCAGTGTATTTCTAGAGATAGCAGCTAACGCTAGCTAGCTCTGTCTCTAAACGGTCATCACGTGTGTTCTCACGCGTCTGCTCAATCAGGAAGCCTCTGGGTCAATGTTCTGCTCTAAACTTTACATTTAGCTTTGTGGTTTTTATTATTTGGGGACATTAGTTCATGTTTCAGCGAGCCTTTTCACCGTGGCTCCTGCCCTGATGCAGCTGTTTATCCTGCTTGTGTGAAGATGGGCCAAACCCCTCCACCATGTAATACGGAGCGCCGCAACGGCCAATCACTTCAGACACATAACGGCTTGAAGAGTTAGGTTAGGGGGTAACATTTTACTTTAAAGGGGAATTCAGCGGGCGGTAGAAGTTCTTCCGGTTTTCATTGTTTTGTTATGCTAGGAAATGCTCTGTTATGAGTGATTCTGTTGAAAAAGTTTAGAGTTTGCATGATGTGGGTTACCGCGACAGTAGCCGTAAATACCCATAAAAGAGCCACCAGAGAGTCATTACAATAGGATCGCTAATATGAGTCAATACTGTGAGATTCCAGCCATGTTTGCCTTCATAACTTTAATAACTCCGTGGTGCACGAGCCACAGGAGTGTAATCCTCTGAGTAGTGGATGCAAATACATCAGGAATTTAGCTTAAGCTGATAGATTTTATCTCTGGACAACAAATAATTACTGGCAATATTGTGGATGATAGGATATGAGCCTAAAGGGCTAAAGGAGATGGGACACAACCTCAGCTGTCCCAGATTTTGTCCAGTAAAACAATAACCCCCAGAGCGGCATCATTTATTTTACTTTATTGATAATCACTATACTGTACCAGCTCCGGTGGCCTAGTGGTAGAGTGTCCGCCCCGGGACTGGGAGATCAGAGTTCGATTCCCGGTCGGGTCATACCAAAGACTTTGAAAAAATGGGACCCAATGCCTCCTCGCTTGACACTCAGCACTAAGGGGTTGGATTGGGGGGTTAAACCACCACATAGTTCCCGAGCGCGGCCACAGCTGCAGCTCACCGCTCCCCACCATGGGGATGGGTCAAATGCGGAGATGTCATTTCACCAGTGTGTGATGAACACTTGGTACTTTAACTGTAGAGGTCGACCGATATTGGTTTTTCTATTGCAGATGCGTAGGAGATGGGGTAGGGCTGTGCGATTTGACAATATAAGATCGTTAATGATTTTAATGTGATGACGATCTACCAAAGCTCGGAGATCGTAGAACCGTCTATTTTCTGTCACCCGTCTATGCCATTATTTCTGAATGCGGCACACATTTGTTTTGTTTTTTTCTCAGCCGAGTCACGCTATTTGCTAGTCTGCTTCTGTCGGCAGAACAAACACACCGATAAACCAATCATAACTTTAGGCAGCGTGTTGGTTTGTTTAGCTGGCTGCTCGGTAGAGATGAGGAAAATAATCTAATCGATGCATTAAGATGATGACAAACAATTATGAATAGTTGAAGAAGCACACCATAATCGATTGTAGCGCTAGCCACTAGCACTAGCCGCTAGCTTGCTCCGTCTCTAAGCGCTAATTATATTCTCACGCGTCTGCTCAATCAGGAAACCTCTGGGTCAATGATCTGCTCTAAACTTTGCATTTGGCTTCGTGTCTTTTATTGGGGACGTTCGTTCGTATTTTAGCGAGCCTTTTCACCGTGGCTGCCACCGGAGCTTTGTTTATCCTGTGAAGAGACGGGCCAAACCCCTCCCTCGTAGGAAACATCTACGGAGAGCAGCAAGTCCAAAAAGGCCATGAGCGTAATCCTCTTGATGATGGATGCAAACGCAAACACATCAATTATTTCTCTGGACAAGAAATAATTACTAATATATTTTGGATGATAGGCTATGAGCCACCTCTAAATAGAAGTTAGGGCTGGGCGATATGGACCAAAACTTATATCTCGATATATTTTAGATGAATTCCGATATACGATATATATCTCGATATTTTTCCTCCTGTAAAATATTTACAAGTTAACGCCCTTCACGCTGTCTTGAGAAATTATATACATTAATCAGCAGATTAAATGCATAAAAATGTATTGATTCTTGTCCAACATTAACCTTAGTGCCATTCTCTATCAGTCTGAGCTTTAGACACACTGGTACAGCTGTCTGTTAACACACACGTCGGTTATATCTTTATGTGTTTTACATGGTTGATTTTATACTGGATTTGTTACTGTTTTAATGTAAACTGGACCTTGAGTCTGTAATAATATCTTTCTACCTCAGTTAAAGCTAGAGATAGGTGTCTCAAATGTCCCACAGACACCTTTATTATATATTTATAGTTAATAGAATATAATAGAATTGACTTTATTAATCCCACAGTGGGGAAATTCACTTGTTACAGCAGCCTATAAACTTAGAGAAAGAAGAAAGGTAATAAAGTACAGTTAAACACTAAGCTATTATTGTAACTGTAAATGTAATGTAACATCATTTAAATTGTAGAGGTGGCTCATATATCCTATCATTCACAATATTACCAGTAACTATTTCTTGTCCAGTGAAAAAAATCTATCATGTTAAGCTAAATTCATGATGTAATTACATCAACTACTCAGAGGATTACAGTCACGTGGCTCATGCAGCACGGAGTTATTAAAGTTATTAAGGCAAACATGGCAGGAATATCACATTATTGACTCATATCAGCGATCATATTGTAATGACTCGGGCTCTGGTTGCTCTTTATGGGTATTTATTTAGGGCTACTGTCGGCGTAACCCACGCCTTACAAACTTTTAACTTCTTTTGTGCGTTCATTCTGTGCGTTTCGTCATATATCACTTGGTTCTTTAACAGAGAAAAGATAGTTTTACCTTTCTTGCTGATGTTTCGACCACCAGGTCATCCTCACAGCCGCTGTCGGAGGCTTCCTTCTCTGTTTATCCGAAGTGAAGCCGCCGACAGCGACTTAGCTCTGAGGATGACCACAGCTGGTGGTCGAAACGTCAGCAAGAAAGGTAAAACTATCTTTTCTCTGTGTTAAAAAAAGAACCAAGTGATATATAAACTCTTAATTTTTTCAACAGAATCGCTGGTAACAAAGCAGCTTCCTAGCGTAACAAAACGGCGAAAACCGGAACTACTTCTCCTGCCCACCGAATTCCCTTTCAAAATAAAATGTTAACCCGCAACATGAGTCTTCAAACCATTACAAATGCCTGAGGTAATTTGGCCACTGCGGCTCGCCGTACCTGTTTACAATGGAGGGGTTTGGCCCGTCTTCACATAAGCAGGATAAACAGAGCTGTGTCGGGACGGGAGCTACGGTGCAACAGCTCGCTGAAACATGAACAAACGTCCTCAAATAATTAAAAACCACTAAGCCAATCGTAAAGCTTGGAGCAGAACATTGACCCTGAGGTTTCATGATTAAGTAGACGCTTGAGAATACATGTAATGACCGCTTAGAGACGGCGCAAGCTAGCCTCTATCACTAGCGGCTAGCTTGCTCCGCAGCTTGACTAGTTATATCGATATTAAGATATAACGTCATTTTATATGTTCTTTTAAATTTTTATCGATATTTTAAAAATATCGATATATCGCCCAGCCCTAATAGAAGTTAAATAATTTTTCATTAATTATAAATATATAATAAATAAAAGTGCCAGTGGGACATTTGAGACATGCCATTAAACAGAACTTGGTCCATTCTCCAACATTTCTGAACTTATTTGTTCCAACAAATAAATAAACTAAGCCCTGGAACTGTGGCATAAATATTTGACTCTAAAGCTACTCCAAAGACATTAAAAGCTAATATATGAACCCATCATGGATTTTTAAATGGAAGGCATTTTTTGTTTGATCATGTAATTGTAATAGAACAAATTTGCTGTTTTTCTTACCTAAATTAAAACAAGTGTTCAAACAGTACCCTGTCTGAAATATTTCATCATATTTTCTGTGAAGGGGTATGCTTTTAAATTGATCTATTTCATCGGTAAATAACTTCCAAAATGTATGAATTGTCAAAATGGAAAAAAATTGTGATAAAATCAAGATCGTGATTTTGCAAAAAATAAATTGTGATATGATTTTTTTTCCACATCACCCACCCCCAAGACAGGGTCAGCCGACACTGATATGTACTGCTGATTTTCATGGCAGATACCTAGCTGTTTTCACATTATTTTCATGCAAAAATGTCACTAATAACACCAGTTGATGCACAAAACGTCTGAAGCTGAATCAGTTCTTGAACTCAATTTAACGGTTAAATCTGAACTTTGCACTGCTCAGCGTTAAAGTCAGACACCTAAATAAAGTTATGCAGATCTTATTAGTCAAAGTAAAATTTAAATTCAATTCTGCAACAGCACCAGGCTGCCTGAGGATGCGCCTGACTACAAATCGGCTTCACTAAGGACAAATATCAGCTAGATTTATCGGTCTACCCCTACTATACTGTACATAATTTATTGATGCAGATCAGTGCATCACTCAGTAGATTTTCACTAAAGAACATTGTGATTTAACAGAGTGAACTAAGGGAGCATACGGAGTATTCTACACAATATTTACATAGAAATCAAGTATTTGTTTAATTATTTAGTTATCAGACCTCCAACTTAGTGTCTTTAAATGTATATTCTGGCACCTGCTTAAATGCAGTAATGTTTTTCCATAGAGCTGCAGTGTTGTGAGTTTTCATGAACCCACAGATTTAACTCATTCACTGCCAGCCGTTCTCTGATCAGAGCCCTTGACTGCCAGCGTTCTTGAGCGTTTTTACTGTTTTTTGAAGAGTCACAGAACATTGTGCTCTATGATCATGTAAACGCCAAAACTACCAAAAGAAAGAGTAGACTCACTTCTTACATCAGGAAGAATCGCCGTATTTCTAGCGTTATCCGTTCTTTCAGTCTGGTGCCCAAGCGCCGCTGCAGAAGCATTTCTGGTTTGGCGCACCGTTTTTTTCACAGCAGCGTCCCAAAATAAACTCGTAATTTATTGATTTTCCGCTTCCTGATCACGTGATGTGTGACATACACGGACGAAGATCCACTTTAGACACGTGATGTTTGATCTCACGGTGCGGGGGCTCGCGCCGACGGCCCACCCCATAAAAAATGCAATGGCAGTGAATGAGTTGATATAAATAACCCCATCCCCATACTGAATAAGCCCATCAGCGGCCACAGTCGCGATACCGGCCCGACTCGGCGCACTTGGAACCTCAACGAAGCAGGAACTAAATAATTGGGAAAAAGCAGAGGGAAAAGAGCGAAGGGTGCTGTTGGAAAAGGCCTATTAGGCTTGTCCGACAGGCAGAAATGTGCATTTTGAGCATAATTGTTGTCCAGTCTCGTCATGTTTTAGTCACCAAAGAGCTTTTATTAACTCGTCAGCGTTATGAGAAAAAATCATTTAGTCAGAGTTGACAAAAACACAGATCTAAACTTTACGTTTACTTGTCTGAGTTATTTCAGCTCATCTGTTTATGAACCAGGAGTCGGTTTCAGAACGCACATCGGGACCAGGACTGGATGTGGACCCGACTCAGATGAAACCTGAACCCAGCGAGTTAACCACCCGTCACTCACCTCCTCGGACGCTTCTGTTTATTTTTTGTGCGACTTTTCCTGGTGGGTTTGGGAAGAATCCTCCTCTGAAACAGAAAACCCAAGAATCAGGAAGCTTCAGAACCAGAACAAAGGATGGTTTCACTCAAAACAACCCTGTTGAGACCCGATGTCCAACATTGTGTCCTGCATGGTTTAGCTCCCCAGTAACGGCCCCGAAGGACTCTGGGAAGATGTAGGAATATGCAGGACGCTCGTCCTCACCGGCCAGCAGCCGGGGGGCGGAGCTTTCTGTCCGACAGCGTGGAACGGGACTGTACGTCTCAGCTCAGAGCTACGCTCCCATACGCCACCAGGACAGAGCCAGGAGACACTCGCTGGATGTCCATGTCGGAGACAACGTGATCCTTATGCCCCTTTTCCAAAAGCACTCCTCAGCGTGACTCGGGTGGGTTCGTCCTGTCCTACGTTGTTTTTATGTCACATGGTGATGACTTCACATGACGAGCACACCCACTAGACCCCCCCCCCCCCCCCCCCCCCCCCCCCCCCCCCCCCCCCCCCCCCGATTTGGAAAACCATCCCACACTGAGCTGTGTGCAGCAAGGAAAAGACGCATAAGGGGACAGTTAACACACACACACAGAGTCCATGACCTGAACCGGTCCTCATCGTGTCTCTGATGAGCTGACCAGAACCAGGTCAGGGACTCGTCTCCACTGAGGTACCCCGTTTGGATCACCCACAAACCCTGAATGAGGGGTCAGTTCAAGGATTGAGCCTGCAGCTCAGGGTTCAGGGCAGATCCGTCTCTAAAGCTCACCTGTGCGATGAAGACCACATGCTTCCCACTGAACTTCTTCTCCAGCTCCCTCACCAGACGCACCTGAATCTTCTGGAAAGATTTGAGCTGTGGGACAGGAACGAAGATGATGATGGCCTTTCTGTTGCCACCCACCTCGATTTCCTACAACAAACAAAAGAAAAAACAACGAAGAAGAAAGTTGACTCCAGGGTCGGTTCCACTTTAGACCACAGCAGGTGAAAAGTTAGAAGAGCAGGATGTTTCTGTTCTCCAGGTCACAGCATTCCTTACGGTTTACCAAGTCTTTTGGTCTAAGCCACCCCCCCCCACGTCTAGATGAGACACCTTAAAGAAGCAAAGCGTCCAGCTGCTTCCTGTTAGACCCGAGAATCACTGTCCATCAACAAATGTGTCCTGCATGGTTTAGCTCCCCAGTAACGGCCCCAAAGGACTCTGGGAAGATGTAGGAATATGCAGGACGCTCGTCCTCACCGGCCAGCAGCCGGGGGCGGAGCTTTCTGTCCGACAGCGTGGAACGGGACTGTACGTCTCAGCTCAGAGCTACGCTCCCATACGCCACCAGGACAGAGCCAGGAGACACTCGCTGGATGTCCATGTCAGAGACAAACTTCAGTTTCACCATTTAATCAACTGACTACAACACCAACACTCACCTTTGCTGCTGTGATGTTCAGCTCTCTCAGCTGAGCCTTCAGGTCAGAGTTCATCTCCAGCTCGAGAAGAGCCTGAAGAACACATCAGGACCAGGTTAGAAGCTGATGGCTGATAGGACCGTGGCTCTGGCGTTGAACAGAATCAATCCTGTCCTGTGAGCTCAGGTGACCTTACCTGGGAGATCCCGGACTCGAACTCATCTGGCTTCTCGCCGTTCGGCTTCACTATTTTGGCGCTGGTACTGAACATGGCCTCTGTCTCTGAAAACAGAGTCAGTAAAGTTTTAACACAACAGAACCAGAACACCAAGCACGTGTAACTCCGACCCAGAATGAGTTTTTAAACATAACGGATTAGCTCAGAAAGCTAATTCACCACGGGACTAGAAAAATCCGCGGTTGTTTAAACTCAAACGCTTGAAAATAAGAATACACATTATTTCTGTAAACTGGGTTCAATCATAGATAATGACTGCCCCTCCATCGGCGGCTCTCCGGGCACGGCCTAGCCTAGCCTAGCCTAGCTTAGCCGCTGCCTGTTCCAACAGACCTCTGAGCAGCCTAAACACACACCGGAGAGCCATCCGCTAGCAACAACCACTTCATCTAAAGTATCAAACTCCAGGGACCCGTTTCTGTAGGTTAATGTTACAATGAGGCGCCATTAAATGGCGTTTTCGCCAGAAAACGATCTGCAACGATAAATAACATGACCAACCTCTGTTAACGACGGCCAAGGAAGAGACCGAAACACACCGCGAGACTTGATTAATCCAATCAGAGCGTGGCGTTTTAACATCGCGAGAGTTGCTTAAAATACATGGGAACAGGACGAGTTATCGTGAGACTTTGTAAACTAAAGATCTGCGTTTGTTGGTCGTCGTTTGAACTTTCAATCGTTCCGTTTCTTCTGCTGATTCCGTTACCGGCTCATCAGTCATCGCGTGCGTATCCACCATGCTACCCGTGCCCCGGTGGTTCAGGCGGTGATGTGATGTTCCTCCGGATCCGGTTCGCTGGTCTGGTTCGGACAGCCCGCAGGAGCGTCTGCAGCCCCACCGACATGCCCAAAGGCAAGTTTTATTACGCTGTCCGGAAGGGATTCAAACCCGGAGTCTACCGCTCATGGTGAGTTAGCTGCCTGGCAAACCGTCCAGAACCCGAAATCACGTGACTCAGAACATTAAAAAAATGACAGCAAAGTCCAGAAGGAACCAGGAGGATCATTTAATCTAAAAGGTTCGGTTTTCGGTCCGAACCGAACACGAACTGAAACACAAAGAGTCTGGGTTCTGTGCTGACCCAGGCCAGAACAGAACCAAAAACTACAGGTTCGGGTCCTGCTACAGGTGCGTCCATCAGCTGATTGTGTTATTGTTGTGATGCAGGGATGAATGTAAGAGTCAGGTCGACAAGTTTCCTGCTGCTTCCTTTAAGAAGTTTGCTTCAGAGCGAGATGCTTGGGCGTTCTTCAGAGGAGAGGAGCCTTCTGCAGCTCCACGAGACTCCAGAGGTGAGGACCATCTCACCTGGTGTGTCAGTAAAACTCAGAACCACTTTGCAAACCCTTCAGACTGGAGCTCGTTTATCCTCGTTTCAGTGACGTCAGTGAGTCCGAGTGCAGATCCAAACATCAGTCTTCTCCCTAAACGAGGTCCAGAGCCGCTCCAGTACATCCCACTGGGACAGAAGAGGTGTCACTCAGACGAGGGGGCGGAGCTTCACCCTAAACGAGTCAAACCATCAGAAAACCAGGCATCACAGCCCTCTGATGGGTTCACCTACATGGGTAGGGGAGGAGGGGGGGCACGTTCAGGAAGCTGTAACGGAACGTTTCAGACACACTGTCCCCCCCCCAGGTGATGCTGTAGTGGTCTACACCGATGGCTGCTGCTCAGCCAATGGGCAGAGAGGAGCCCGAGCTGGCATCGGGGTCTTCTGGGGTCACAACCACCCGCTGTGAGTCATCACACACACACACACACACACACCTCAGCTTCCCTGTGGGATGATGGGAATGACTAAACAGAACTACTTGTTGCTGCTTGTTGGTCAGGAACGTTGCCGAGCGGCTACAGGGACGACAGACCAATCAGAGAGCAGAGATACAAGTAAGCCCCGCTCCCACCACCTCTTAGTTCTGATCCAGCTGATCCCGTCCAGAACCCCAAACATGTTGATTCTAAAGGTCACAAAATGGTTCGATTGTTTTAATTTGTTCCTAACTGGATCACAGAACCCGAGAACAGGCCTGAAGTCTGTTAACTGTTGCCATGGTTACGCCTGGTTTGACTGGTTTTTGTGACTGATGCAGGCAGCCTGCAGAGCGCTGGAACAGGCCCGACAGAACCACGTCCAGAAGCTGGTTCTGTACACGGACAGCAAGTTCACCATCAACGGTAAGTCTGGTTCTGTGGGTGTGACACCAGGTCTGGTTCTGGTTCTGTAGGTGTGACACCAGGTCTGGTTCTGGTTCTGTAGGTGTGACACCAGATCTGGTTCTGGTTCTGTAGGTGTGACACCAGGTCTGGTTCTGGTTCTGTAGGTGTGACACCAGGTCTGGTTCTGTAGGTGTGACACCAGGTCTGGTTCTGGTTCTGTAGGTGTGACCAGCTGGGTGAAGACCTGGAAGCTGAATGGCTGGAGGCTGAAGTCTGGAGGTCATGTGACCAACCAGGAGGACTTCATGAAGCTGGATGAGCTGAACTCGGAGCTGGAGGTGGTCTGGGTGAATATCAGATCTTCTGGCTCCAGATGAACACCCAGTACAGTTTCACCTGTATTTCAAAATAAAACCCGTGTCATTGTTTTTCCGGCTTTTTAAAAATGGTTAATGATGGGTCCCCATCAGTTCAGTAGATGATAGTTCTCGGTTCTGTTGCAGGTAAACCTGTAAACGTATTCCGTCACATTTCTGAATGGCAGTCAGTCGTACGGGCATCAGTCTGTTTTTATTAATGCTGGGGGCAGTTATTATGAATTACTCAGATCTAAGTATTCGTCCACTCAAAGGGAAACTAAGTAACTTTCTCATATGTTTAAATCATGTTCTTGAGCCAGTTTGTGCTAAAATGACCCTTTACAGGGTGAATGATGTCACTCAGACCCCCACCGCCCTCTGTGGCCAGAATACCACACTTGCAACTTCAGAGTATCCGGACCGCCCCCCTGAAGTCACGCTTTACGGCAATCCGTGTTTACACCTCAGGACAGACGAGCTATAGCTGGTTAGCATTTACTGCAACGTGTTCATCATGGTGGAGCCTCAGGATGAAGCTAAAATAAATAAAAGGAACGTCCGACCACGATAGGAGTCAAACCAGAGTCAACATCGGGACGTTCTGAACCACGAGAGCTCAGAGACAAAGATGCAGATCTAACGATCACCCTGTTGCTCTTGTGAGTACAACTTTAATATGTGTGGTGCATGTTTTAGCTTTCCCTGGGTTTGTAATTATCTCTAAATACACCCGCCAAAAAAAAGTCTCCACCTGGATGTAACTGAGCCAACAGGTAGGAGCCTCCTATTGGATAATGGCTGCATGGGTGATTATCTTTCAGCTGCAACAGGTTATTTAACCCAACTGGTGCAGTGAGCTGCTTCTCATGTCTTCAACAACCATGTGGAAAGACACATCTGGTGGTGGTGGAACAGATGTTCGTCTGTGTGAGAAGGGTCACATCGTTGGCATGCATCAAGCAGAGAGAACATCTAAGGAGAAACGACTAAAACTGGGTTCAGAACTGGTGTGATGGGTCCAGATGGACCCTGTTCCAGAGTGATGGGTGCATCAGGGTAAGAAGGTGGTTTTCTCCACGTTTAATGCTGCTTCTGTCGCTAAACTAATCTCTTCTCTGTGTCTGGTTTGATGACGTTAACTCGGCGAGACGAGCATTTGTAGTCCTCTACATGTTTTCACACAAAACCTAAAATAACTTTTGCCGCCGTTCATAATAAGTGCTTTCTTGGCATCAAAATGGGTCTGTAAATGGGTCTTCAACCACCAAATAGCTCCCGAGCGCAGCCGCTGCTGCAGCTCGCTCCCCACGGGGATGGGTCACATGATGACTGATGGGAATTCCTCCTGAGCTCCAGACCAATGATTCTGAGGACCTCGGGGACATCGGTTCATTCCTCTTGCTCTCACAGACCCATAGATGTCCTCTGCTCCTCCTCAGATGCACATTCCGGGTCACTCGGGCTACAGAGGCAACGAGGAGGCTGACCGGCTGTCCAGAGAAGGAGCAGCAAAGCCCCTCCAGCTGCAGCAAGAGGAGAACCCATGAAACTTCTGCAGGACTTGATGATCCTGCTGCTGATCCACTTTTATTCTGATGTTTCTGCTCGAATGTTTCTTCACCCAATAAAGTTTCATTATTAACGTTAGCAGGTTTCTGCCTGTTGTTTTACCTGCAGACCCTAATGGGAGTTTCCAGCAGCGTGACTCGGACGGACAGCTGTATTTTCCCACATCTTTTCAGTATCTGCTTCGTTCCTGGTGTGGTGACCTGGTCCAGAAACGTGACGTCAGCAAGTGTCACTTCACTGTCTGGAGTTCACCTGACAACATGAAGTTATCAGTTTATTCATGTTTTTAGGTTTTACCTTCATTTAAACCCAGATCAGGGAGTGAACTGGGACCAGTTAGACCCAAACCAGGGGGGTCAGGAGTTCACCCTGTAACTGGGGGGCTGCTCGGTGCCCTAGTGGCATGAGTGTCTGCCCTGGGACTGGGAGATCAGGGTTCGAATCCCGGTCGGGTCACACACCCATGACTGAAGGAGAACAAAGACGCAGCAAACCCTTATTCATGAAGCGTGAGTTTAGAGGTGGAGGACAAATGCAGACATGTATATAAACACTAGATGGCTCACCCGCGCTGTTCACCAATAGTGTGTGACGTAGCAACGTGGCGGCCATCTTACTTCGGACAGCTGCCCCCTTTCGTAACATTGGTGTCAATGGTGCATGTACTATTTAAATAACTCAAACTTGCTCAGTTTTCAACTGATTTTCAAACGGGTTGGTTTGTTTTAAACGCCAGAGACGTGGCTGTGAAATATGACGGATTTGGCCCGTTCATTTAAAAATGTGAAAGTATCTCCTAACAAGCCTATGTGCTATAAGGGTTGTAATAATGCAAACCGCTTGTAAATCCGTTAATATTTCATCGAGTTGAGAGTGTTTTTGTTTAAGTTGTTCACTCACCTTCCATCTGCTACCATTGAGAACGAATCGTCTGCTGTCTGAAGTAAGATGGCCGCCGTTTAGCTACGCCCTCGACTCCCGCTTTCGCCATCTAGTGTTTATATACATGTCTACGGACAAATGTGTCTGTGTTAAAAATACATAAGCACACTAGAGACTGCAATGATGGCAGGGTACCCCAGAACAGCGCTACGCCCCCTGCTGTCCTGGTGGAGAACTGCTTCACAACACTGACACTCCAACAGAGAAGTAGAAAAGGAAAACGTCAGTATGTAGTCGTGTGAGTTGCAATGGGCGGAGCAAGAACACATCTGGGAACTTTGAGCGAACTTGCCACGAGATGTACTTAGGACTGGAACAGTACTTGGGCCATCGTTGATGTTTCACAAGGTCGTGAGTCGGTTACACAGGATCAGAGAAACGGCCCTGGTCTGGGTCTACAGGCAGGTCAAAGGTCGCTCTATCAGTGTAGTGGCGCTCCATTCCTCGGTTCTTTTCGTGCCACTTCTGGAAGCCAGTCTAAACAACCAGTATTTGCCACGCGACTGAGACCATTTCCAAAGTAAAAAAGAGGTTTAAAACTAAATAGGTACAGCTCGGTCCAAAACTGTGTTGCTTCCCAGCTGCCTCTGATGATTACCTACATCTATCAGCTGGATGCTTAAACATAGAGAATAACAAAATTACTTATTTAAATATTCTGATACATTAAACATTCAGACCTTACGATTTATCCATTTTAACAACAAAAATACATTAGAAAGTATTAAGCCCTTAATTGGCTCTTACAATCAGATTCAGATAGGGTTATTTGGTCAATGGTATGCTCATGTATTATTTTACAAAAATAAAAGATGCTTCTTTAACATAAAACAAGTTGAAGGTATAGGCTGAAGCTATTGCTTATGTTGTGAACAAACTTGGCAACACGTGTTCTAATATGCTGTGTACGCTTACATCAGGTTATCCAGCGGGAAAACAGTGTGTGTGTGTTTAAGTAGCTACATACATATCCGTTCTGGTAAAAGGTGAGATTACCTCAATCAATTACACTACTAGACAGAATGTTTATACTTTTCTATTTTCTCTTTAGACGGGCAGATCAACCCCTTTAACACAAACACAGTCTCTTGGTGTTTGCCCCTTTTTCTTTATAAACCTTTCCTCACCTCTAGTTCATATCGACTTTGTCTTGCTGTAAACATATTCTGAAGGTTGTTTTTTATTTTGAACATCATTTTTATTTACACATCTACCAAGTCGTAGAATTTCAGGATACCAAGATTAATAAATCAAGGATTTGTCGGTTGGTTATAGGTTGACCATGTGACGAGTCTAATGGACTTTTTCTGAAGAATGAAAATTTGTTTTGTATTTGATTTGTACGTATTTCCCCAGATTTCTATACAATATGTCATGTGCAGCATGATGAGAGCTTTATATGTAAGTACTACGCTGTCTTTGTTTAAGGTATATCTGGATTTATATAGTATTCCTACTACTAATATTATAAATATGGGCCGTCCAGTTCAGCTCATGATCAGTTCTGACTCCCACAAACGTGTTCTCATCGACCCGTTCTAACAGCATATGGTACATCTACTTGCCTGTCACTAGTTCTATTACAGAAAATCATAAATTTTGTTTTTCAATACTTTTTATTTCAAGTTATTTACTTAAATTCTTTTGTGTGATTTTGTTGTGTACTACTTATATTTTACTTTACTTCGCCTTACTTTACTGTACTCTACTCGTGCTGTTGCAATACTGCAATTTCCCCACTGAGGGACAAATAAAGGTATTCTTATTTATGTTTTTTATTTACACCACACCGTGCTTTGATGTTACGTAACTCTCTCTCCACCAGTATTAAGAGATGGTTTAAATCATAACCAGAACTGTACAGGGTGGTATCATCAGCAAACCAGCTCCGGTGGCCTAGTGGTAGAGTGTCCACCCCGGGACTGGGAGATCAGGGTTCGAATCCCGGTCGGGTCATACCAAAGACTTTGAAAAAATGGGACCCAATGCCTCCTCGCTTGACACTCAGCACTAAGGGGTTGGATTGGGGGGTTAAACCACCAAATAGTTCCCGAGCGCGGCCACAGCTGCAGCTCACCGCTCCCCACCACGGGGATGGGTCACATGCGGAGATGTCATTTCACCAGTGTGTGATGATGACATACTTAAATATCTTCGAGACGCTGCACAGATCATTAATATACAAAATAAATAATTTAGGTCCAAGCACGGATCCTTGTGGAATCCCGCAGCTTACTTTCAACATTATAGATTTTTTATTATTTACCTGCACATGTTGATAACGATTCTCTAGTAACTGTGCAGAATAAATGAATGAATGAATAAATGTCCACATTCAGACTGAGATGAATACAGGATGCAGCTGTTGGACCTGATCGGCTCAGTTTAACCATCTCTCCTCTGATTGGATGGCTGTAGGTCTAAAGACCGGGTCAAAGTTCACACATGTAGGAACTTGGAGCAGTTTGGGGCAGAACAGGACTGGAGTTCTGGTTCTGATCCAAGCGCTTTGTCCTGCAGCAGAACCTGTTTGGTTTCAATCAGAAGTTTCAACAAACTAAAACTTCACAGCAAGAGGAGATCTTCCTGCTGCTGCTGCAGCTGATTGGTCAGAAGCAGCTCTTCGCTCTGACCTCGACCTCTGCCTCGAAGCAAGCATGAAGCACTCTGACCCCGCTGCAGGCAGCTGTGCCACAGAGGTTAAAGGTCACAGAGGAGCAGCTTCACCCCCTCTAAGCCAGAGACCTGACTGCTCTGCTGGAGGCGAGGATAAGAAACTCTCGTCTGCCTTTCCAGGTCATCCTAAAGTGTTAGAAACACCAGAAGAACTCCACAGAGCGGGGGAGTGTGCTGAAACTAAACTTCAGCTGTCTGACAGGAAACCAGACCACCCAGCTGTTAGCAGAGAGCTTTCAGGTCATGTGTGACCTCTGAGGCCACGTCTGAGCCACCTGAGTCTCCGAGCAGCTCCCAGAACTCTTAGGTGAAGCTGAAGGGGTGGCAGGATGCTGGTTTCCATAGCAACCTGCACTGGGTCTGGGGCAGACCCAGAGGGTTTCTGTTCACTGATGTTCTGAGTCATTCTGTCACATTGAAACTACATTTCCCATCAGCCCCATCTCAGCATGACTGGGGGTGGGGGGACCAGAACCACGCAGCTCTCAGAGCTTTCAGTGGTCCTCCTGATCGCCACAGGCAGCAGTGATTCTGATTGGCTGGACGTCTGAGCATGTTTAACTCACTCATGGGGTATTTGGGGTCAGAGGTCATACCTGTACTGCGTCCATCTCTAATAAATGACACAGGACATGGACTCCCCACCAGAACTCAGACGTAACCAGTGAAGACCAAACAGATGGTGATGATCCACTTCACTCCTAAGCTTCAATCAAACAAGCATCTTCATCATCAGCTCCTCTTCCTCTCTGCAGTGATGGAGCACATCTGTATGGAATCAGGGCAGGAGGTTAACTTTCCTTTGTATCACAGCGTAGAGGTCTTCTGGTGGCAACTCAGGGGTCCCTGGTGGTCCAGCATAAAATAACTCTCGGCCTAGATCTTCCAACGTACACTTGGTCCACCAGGTGTAAAAGGTACACCTGGGCGTAGCGGCTGAAGGGCTTAGGCCCGAGGGGTGCACTCGTCTTAACCACGAGCTGGGCGTAACGTTCAAATCTACGCCAGACTTAAGGTTACACCCGGCCGTACGACCAGCTGGTGCTGGTGCTTATCTACCGGACCTCAAGGGTCTGGTGGCTCAGGAGTTAGGGGATCGCCCCGTAACCAGTGGGTTGTTGGTTCAAACCCAGGCTCTGTTCGTATCACATGTTGTGTCCTTGGACAAGACAATTCACCCCCTCACCTGCTGGTGGTGGCTGTAGGGACCGGTGCCCCGGGGCAGCTGTGGCTACGATGTAGCTCATCACCATCAACCAATGGATGCAGTGTGAAGCACTTTGGAGTCCTCTGACCTAGAAAAGAGCTTTACAGACGCAGAAGCTAACTTAGCTAACCCTAACCGGGGGGTTGATTGGTCATAGAGGATTTGCAGCTGCAGCACATCTGGACCAAAATCAGCTTTTAAATGAATCAGATGACCAATCCTGAATCAGCTGCTGCTGATGGAGGTGGAGCAGATCCCCGTGTTTCCATTCAGATCTGAACAAAGAGACGGGTTTCGTTCCAGCGCTGAGCGGCTGCACACACAAAGAGAGAGAGAGAGAGAGAGAGAGCACGCTCTGAGTTCATGTGGGGGGGGCTGCGCCTCCTGCTGCGTCTCCGTCAGGCGCGTGGACGAGTCTACGTGCACGTCCTTGTGAAAATAGAAAAGCCAGGAGAAGAAGGAACAAACGGAAAGGTAAAACCACCTCCTTCTTCTTCGTTTGCTTCTGGAGCATCTTCATCACACACCCTTCTCTCCCCTCCTCTTCCTCCCTCCTCCTCCACCTTCTCTCCGTCAGTGAAGCCATGGCCACTCATCACAAAGACGGAACAGAGAGGAGACCTTGAGAGAAGGAGGCTGTAGACTTTCAGAGGAGGGAGGAAAAGGAGGCTCCATCTTTGACATTTCGGTACGTTTCTTCTTTTTGTGTCATCTTCTGCATTCATACCTTCTCCACCCGTCTCTCCTCCATCACCTTCTCCACCACCAGTCTCCAGCTGTTTGCAGCTGCAGTCGTCCTGGTTCTGGTCCCAGTTCTGTGTGAAACGGAGGGAACTTTTTCTCTGGTTCTGCTGGACCTCAGCAGGCTGTCAGCTGTTCTGCTCCGACTCTTTGATCCTGTTCTTATTTGTTGTTGTGAAGCTCTGCAGCGAGTCTGCATTCTGTAACGTGATTGGGGGATTTTTCAGGTAAGTTTCTGATTTTCAGGGTTCGGGGTTATGTCCCACAGCAGCTGGTGAGCCTCAGGTAGAACCTCACAACTACAGTTTAGATGTTTGGAGAACGCATCTCCATGATGTTCAGCTGACAGTCAAACATGTTTAAAACTTCCCCTCAAACAATGTTATAGCCTTAATAGTCTATGGGACATGTGGGTGGTTACCATGGTGACCCTGATGATGAGACACTAGTGGGTGGGTACCATGGCGACCCTCAGGAGCAACTGGTGGTTACCGTGGTGACCTTGATGAGCCACTGGGTGTTACCAAGGTAACCCTAATGAGACGTTTCTCAACATGCGTACTCGTCTGAACTCGTGTACTCAGGTCTTAGTGACTCGTCATCAGCGCTGGCCCAAGTCCTGGTCCAATCCTAAGTACATAACAACTTCCCTCAAAGTTCCCAGGTGTGTTCTTGCTCCGCCCCTTGTATCGAGGATGCATCAACACATCCTTCTGCGGACTTGGGACAGCAACGTATCCCATAATGCATTGTGTCACAAACCGTTCTACTCCGAACGGCAGAGCAGAGAGCTCCCAACTGTCGTGTTTCATATCAGAAATACTAATAAATATAAAGGTGTCTGTTACTGTAAATGTGGTTTTTCAGACTCTTCAGATCCCTCACTACCAAAATAAAAGCAGTGTTGCCTTAAACAGCTGTTTTGGTGAAAGAGAAACCTTTTCTTCACTTAACAGGAAATAATATGTATTTATTGTTATTTTGTTATTTAAGGGACGGACTAGACCTTTACTTTTGTCAGGTTGTTTTTTAACCATAGCATAAATCAGCGCTTGTTGCCATGACGCCACGGAGTACGCTTCTGTTCCAAATGCCGTCCTCGGCAGACTGGACTTTCTGCTGTGCTAGCCTAGAACGTACTTGTCACGTACACAAGAACATACTAGAGTACTCGGGTATTGAGAAGCAGCCTGGGTGTTACCATGGTGAGCCACTGGCAGCAGCTTTATCACTTTTGAGCGTTTCTGTCTTTTCTTACATTCTTCATGGATCATCTTTAGGACCTTTACTAACTGGGGTGACCTGCTCCTGTGTTGCTCTGGTCACTTATTTGCTGATGATTCAGTCTACTATGTGACACGTAGGACTTTATAATATGACAGATTACAGCATTGGTTTGCTCAGAATAAACGTCTCAATCAATCTCAATCACATTTCATGCTTTTTCAGAGAAATATTTAAGATGAGCGGTCGACCGATATTGGTTTTTCTATTGCCGATACCACCGATATGTAGGAGACATGGTAAGCCGATGGCCGACATCTAAATGTTTTCCACCTTATTTTCATGCTAAAATGTCACTAATAACATCTGCTGATGCTCAAGACTTCTGAAGATGAATCAGTTCTTGAACTCTGAACTTTGCACTGCTCAGTGTTAAAGTCAGACACCTAAATAAAGGTACAGTATTTATTATGCAGATGTCACTAGGGCTGCCCGAGGATGTGCCTGACTTTGTAATCAGCTTTACTAAGGACATATATCGGCCGATGTATAAAAATGGTAAATATCGGCCCGATATATCGGCCGACCGATAAATTGGTCTAGCCCTATTTCAGGTCCGGCTTTGAATTTTCAGGATTCTTTACTGAAGAACTTATAAGCCTCTTTTATAAAACAATGCCGCCAATTTGCCGCAACGCCGATGCGGCATCAGGGAGCGTTAGGTCGTTTATAAGAGCTCAGACCGTGGCGGTAATGTTGTGCAATCATGTCCGTTTTATAAAAGATTACGCGATGGCGGCAAAAAGGAGGTATGGGGGCGGTCTCTGCACTGTCGCAGACTTCCGTGTATTTTGGACATAACTTGCTTTTTATTGCGATCGAAGCAGCGCTCCTTAAGTTTTTATTCTAACAACCAGCTACAGGTGTGTGTGCTCCACCATCCCTGTGAGCTGTCAGATGATCTGAGCTGCAGATCTAACGGAGAGAAGCTCCCGGAGCTCCGCATCGCTCCAAATGTTCATCTCAGCTGGTTCTGTTTACCAACGTGAAACTTAAGCACGTGTTTACTTTCATTTTTAATAAAGTTCCCGGCCGGAGCGCAGCATTAATTCATCACGTGGTCATGACACCTCCCTCTGTTGCGCCAAGGCTTAATGTGCGTTAATAAGACCGGCGAAGCCGCAATATTACCGCAATATTACTACTAAGCGTGGCGGCACGAATGCCGCAAAATTCCCACAACGTGATGCCGCCATGGCGCGTTCATAAGAAACATGTTGCGGTAATATTGCGCTGATTTGCCGGCATGGTGTGTCTTATAAAATAGTCAGATCTGCCCTGTAGAACACATTCACTCAATCAGAAATAAAAATATTAGATGAATTATTGGATTTTTGATGCTGGAGTTAGGAAAAGCTTTTATTTCCCATCTTAGACTCTGCAGACATAATTCACCACTACAGCTTCCTGCATCACTCTGGACGTTGTGTATGATAACTTCTGTCGTTGCATCATGTTAAACCTTCACCTTGGCTATCTAAGTCTTGTCTAAGTTTAATTAAGAAATTGGCAGATGGGCTAATTTGTTGAAGCTCCACTAGATCAAAAAAATCCATCCCATTAAAAATTTGGAGAAAACTATTTATGCTCGGCTCTTGTTGATTGATCTGAGGCTTTAGTCGGTCTATTTCTGTTTGTTCACAGTAAAACATGAGACCTGAGCGATAGAATGTTACTCTAGCTACTCTAGTTACTTAGTTACTGTCCTACGTTGTTTCTTTACACATACACACACACACGCACACCCTTACTTTGAATAAAGAAACTCACCTTTTAGAAAATTGCAGCATGAGTTTGTGTTTATTTTGAATCAGGATTATGATCAAAATCAAAATGTCAGTATCTCCTTTAGTCTCAGCCTAACCCTAACCAACAAGGTTTGACTAGTCATACACAAACTCATTTAATTTTTGTCTAACCATTTTAAACTCTCTCAATGCTCCTTCCAATGTATACAGAAGTGTTTCCAAACTTTTCCTAGAGCAATAGAATTTAGTGTCATCGGCAAACAAGTCAATTTTAATGATTAAGATACATTATATATATATATATATATACATATATATATATATATATATATATATATATATATATATATATATATATATATATATATATATATATATATATATATACATATATATATATATAAACATATACAATATAGCACTGATATCGGAATGTCCTTCGGACTTGAGAAGTGTGGTCGCATGGTGACAAAGAAAGGGAAGGTAGTCCACACAGAAGGGGTCTCACTCCCAGAAGGAACAATAGCAGACATTATGGACAGCTACAAGTACCTTCGATGAAGCCACAAGGAAAGGAGCCACAGCCACATACCTACAACGAGTAAGGCAAGTCCGAAGAAGTCAGCTCAGTGGCACGAACAAGATCCGGGCAGTAAACAGCTACGTCCTGCCAGTAATCAGATATCCTGCAGGAATAATAAGCTGGCCAAAGGAAAAAATACAGACCACAGATATTAAGACATGGAAGCTCCTAACCATGCATGGAGGGTTCCACCCCAAGTCCAGCACCCTAAACACACTATACACCAGCTGTAAGGAAGGAGGCCAAGGACTATTGAGTGTGAGAGCCACTGTCCAGGATGAAACATCCAAGATCCATAAGTACATCAAGGACAAGGCGCCAACAGATGACGTGCTCAGTGAACGTCTCAGACAATGGAGAACAGAGGAGGAGGTGCTTGACATACCATCATGGGAGGGCAAACCCCTACATGGGATGTACCACCGACAGATAACTGAAGTGGCTGATATCAAGAAATCCTACCAATGGCTAGAAAGAGCTGGTCTGAAGGACAGCACAGAGGCATCATCATGGCTGCACAGGAACAGGCCCTGAACACCAGAGCAACAGAGGCCAAGATCTACCACACCAGACCAGACCCAAGGTGTAGGCCCCTGAGACAATCCACCACATACCTGCAGGGTGGAAGATGCTGGCAGGGAAAGCAGACATGGAACGCCACAACCAAATGGCTGGCATAGTGTACAGGAACATCTGAGCAGAGTATGGACTGGAAGCCCCATGGTCACAGTGGGAAACTCCCCCTAAGGTGGTAGAGAACGAGCGAGCCAAGATCCTGTGGGACTTTCAGATCCAGACCAACAAAATGGTGATGGAACCAACTGGACATTGTGGTGGTGGACAAACAACAGAGGACAGCCGTTGTGGTTGACATGGCAACACCAAGTGATGCAACATCAGGAAAAAGGACCAGGAGAAACTAGAGAAGCACCAGGGCCTCAAAGAAGGATTGGAGAAAGCCTGGAGTGAAGACATCGGTGGTGCCCGTGGTCATCGGGGCACTCGGGGCAGTGACCCCCAAACTGGAGGCGTGGCTAAAGCAGATCCCAGGAAACACATCAGACATCTCAGTCCAGAAAAGAGCAGTTCTAGGATCAGCTAAGATACTGAAGAACCCTCAAGCTCTCAGGATCTGGTAGAGGACCAGAGCTTGGAAGGATGAGACCACCCACGGTGGGTGAGATGGGAATTTTATATATAATGTATCTTCAACATTAAAATCAAGTAAAAATAGTTTAGCACCCAGCTCTGACCCTTGTGGTACACCTCTGGTTATCTTCAGCAGATCAGAATTCACATTATTTACCTGTACATACATACTAGTATCTGATCAAAGTCACATCTTATCCATAAATGTGCTAATCCTCTGATACCATGTTTCCAATTTATTCAACAGTTATTTGTGATTTATGGTATTAAATTATTGTTTCACGTCAATAAACACTCCCACAGGATGTTCTTTTTGTACCGATCCTGAATGCAGCACTTTGTCTCTGTTCCCACTTTTACCTTAGCAGATTATTTCCATTCTGAGCTTCAAGTTCAGCTTCAGCTTCTGAAACCTGCTGCTTGTTAACTGAAGACATTTAGTGGTTTTAGTTACTCTACCTGTTTCATCACGCCCTGTGTGAAACCAGCTGACTGGGTGTTCTGATTATCTCAACAGGTGAGCTGGATTCTTCAGCAGTTGAAGGGTGGAGGAGCAGATAATCAAACTGAGATGTGTGGGATTCTGGGTTTTGTTGGGTTGATGAATCTTCTGGTGCTTTGTCCATCCATCCATCTGTTGCCACCCCTGCCCTGGCAAAGAGGGAGGAGGGTTCTAGGTCTTTAGCAGGAATCCTGAAGGGAAAATGGAACATGCTCAGTGGAGCCTCCCTGGAAGCATCAGAGTTAGCTGAGAGCTCAGACCCAGGATTTATATTCATAATAAAGCTGAAGCCGAGTGGATCTGACTGTGCGTTTGTGTGTGTGTGATACTCTCTTCTGGTCTCTGCAGGTCATGGTCCTGCAGTGCCGTCTCTGAGACGTGGTTTGTTTGAAGAATCTTCAGCTTCAGGACAGGCAGCAGATTGAGGCAGAGCCACAGCGAAGCTACGAGTAGGTACAACTACACGACTCTAATCTAGTCTGATTGGATCACTGCTGAGTCAGCTGATCGGTCCTTTCAGTTAAACACCTGAGAAAAAAAACTCACCTGCTCTCTGCTGCTCAGCTGACCACAGATCAGTTTGTCTTTTGAATTGTAAATTTAAAGTGTTTTTTTCTTGACTAAACGACACATTTAACATCAGTTTTCAGACTTGAATCCTTTCTCTGCGGGGTGAATTTGGGGCCAGCTCTGCCGTCACCATTCAGTGTTTGTTGCCTTTAGAAAAATACAACTGTGCAGGTTCGTTGTTGACCCAAAGTGGAAAAACCAAAGAGTTCAGGGAGGAGCGGTTGACTTGACTACCCAAACAGTTAAACTGACACTCCCACCTTGAGACACCAAAACAGTGAACAGGTGGGCGTTGTTGGGGACCTGTTAGGATCAACCGCACCAGTGACACGAACAGGGAGCTAGATAGAGGTCTGTGCCAAGGACTCGTGACCTTGATGGCCTCATTAGTAATAACAATATTCCAAGCTCGATCTACCTTTGGGTGGGTGGCTTCAGGCTGGGCTGGGGGCTTGCCGTCGTCATCTCCTGGGCCTCTGGCACAGCTGCTGGTTGGCCCCCCCGGGAGAGCCCCTGCGCCCATCGGGAGGGGGGTTTGGAGCTGCTCCGCTGGTGGTCTCTCTGGGGTCCCCGCGCTTTGGAGAGACCTCAGGATCTCAGGGCTTGGATCTCCTCCATCCTCCATGGGCCTTTGGGGGCGGGTCTGTGGCCTCTCACACTCACTATTGGACATTCCTCTAGAGAAACCTTACATACACAAACGCGTGTACACAACACAGGAGCTCACATGGTGCTCTCACCAGTATGGGCTTGGGTGTTTTTAACACATAACCTAAGGCTGTGGTTGGCACTATATGCACTAGGATTTATTACCGTGTGCTTTTCAGCAGAAACTGCTGCTGTTATACATCCTCATGTTGTTGGAGCAGTGATGTTTTGGTTCTGTTTGATTTGTGTGTCCCTTTTTCTCTCTCTCTCCCTCTGCAGGTCTAGAAGTGGATTATTTTGCATTCTTTGTTTATTTTTGTGAACCCCACCCCCACCTCGTCCTTCTCTCTCCCCCTTTCTCTTTAATTTCCGTGTCCGTTGGGATTTAAAACAACCAAAAGCATTTCTAATAGTTTTGATATCAGGCGGGTGTTATAGCTGAATCTATAACGATCCACCTGTGAGAATAAAACTGTAAGGCTTGTTTTCGGCACTCAGACATCAATTCTGATAGCTATACAGACAAACAGGACATGGAAAAAAAACTAATAACAATGACCTCATCAGCAACTCCTATTGCCCTATCAGCACGTTTATTTCAGACCACACCTCATAAGCTTCCCACTCCCAAACCAAGTTTCAGAACTGAAGAAGCTTCTCAGATAAGAGGAGAAACTTCTTCAAGAAAACCAGAAAAGTCCAGCTGTTTCCAACCGAACCTTCAGCAGTCTGAACATTTTTCTTGTTTCCAGATGGAGATTAATGTGGCAGAAAAACGCCATCGAACCCGGTCCAAAGGAGTCCGAGGTACAATAAGTCTTCTCATGATGAGGGTTGATCCAGTGAGGTTCTTGTGACCAAATTCAGAAACAGTTCAAAGCCTGTTTGAATCTTTCCTACCACATAACCATGTCCTGACTGGACCAAGGTGCAGCTTTTAGACAGTTGTATGAAATTTCTGTATGACGATCCAGTTTGGCCATAGCAGGATCATCCATACCTGCTGCTGAGCCCAGTTCATAGGTGCTTCTGCTGTTTTTGCAAAATACTAAGAGTGTTGATGAGTAGGTAAATCAGACCAGATTCAGCTGCTAATGCAAGTCTAGATCTGAAGTTGTCAAAAGTTGTGTAGATAATAAAGCTTTAGTTGGTCATGTTGGTCTCCAGAACCCTGCTCCTGGTGGTTCTTTGGTCAGATCCAGTAACCAGCTGGTGTTAACGACTGTGTCAATACTACCTCAATTTGCTAAAATACTTGAAAAATTGTTTGCCAATAAATTAGATTCTTTTATTGAGAAATACGATTTGTTGAGTGATCATCAATATGGGTTTCGGAGTAACCGATCAACAGCGTTAGCAGTGATGGAATGTGTTGAAAATATAACTACAGCGGTGGATAATAAACAATATGCTGTTGGGTTTTTATTGGTTTACGTAAGGCGTTTGACACAATCAACCATTCCTTGCTTTTGGATAAACTGGCGAGTTATGGTATAAGAGGAATTATGCTAAACTGGATAAGGAGTTACTTAAGTAATAGATTTCAGTATGTAGAGTTTAATAATAATGTCACACATCAAAAGAGTTATCTGTGGCGGGCCACAAGGTTCTGTATTGGGGCCCAAGTTATTTATATTATTTGTGAATGATATTGGGCTCAAGTAGATGAAATACATTACATTTGCGGATGACACAACTTTGTTTTCTTCTGGAGTGGACATAAGAGAATTACTGACACTAGTAGAAGAATTGATTAGGTGAAAAGACTGGTTTGACATTAATAAATGATCACTTAATGAAAGTAAAACTAAATTTAGGGTTTTTGGGGGTGCCGGGATGAACAGTGAAATGATAATAAAATTAAATGGTGTAGCAATTGAAAGGGTATATGAAATAAAATTCTTAGGAGTTATTTTAGATCATAGGCTTAGCTGGAAGTCACATACTGAATACATAAAATATAGTATTTTACCCTCATAATGTCATATATGGTGTACTGTGTTGAGTTATGGGGAAATACGTACGTATCGAACAAATATTGACCCAATTGTGAAGATTCAGAAAAAAATTGTAAGAATAATACAAAAAGCTCTCTATTGTGCGCCAACCAACAATTTATTCACATAGTCTCATATATTAAAATTTGTAGATATTATTTATATTAAAACATCAGAAATATTATCTCCAGCTAAGACTAACAGTCTCCCCTCATGCATTCAGGGTTTGTTTGTGTTAAGAGAGGAAAAATATAATTTAAGAGGGAAGAATATTTTTCAAAGAGCTAAAGTTAGAACTAATGTCAAATACAGATGAGTCATTTTTGGGAGTCAAACTCTGGAACAGTCTCAGTGGTGAGTTGACATGTGGATGTTTGTTGTATTTTAAAAAAATACTGAAAGAGAAAATCTTTAAGAACTATAAAGAAACAAAATGAACATGGGAATTAATGAACATGAATAACTTGTGTTACTTTGTTGTTGCTTTTTGTCTTTTCTTTGATCTTGTGCTATGATGGATTAGTAAGGTGATCTGTATAGTATAGGCAATTAATAAGCCTCGGCTTCAGCCTATGCCTTTCTCTTTTCAGTTACAGTGATTGCAAATTCTTTTTTGGGGTGAGATGACTATCTCATGTTTCATTTTTATTTTTTACATGTCACTGAAATAAACTTTAAACCAGCTCAGTGGCCCAGTGGTATGAGTGTTCGCCCTGAGACTGGGAGATCGTGGGTTAAAATCCACGGTTGGGTCATAGCAAAGTTACTACTTTTTCTTTAACTCATTGGATTCAGTTTTAAACTGTAACTGAGTTCTAGTCTGAGCTTTATTTTCTGACATGACCCTGTTTGTGTTCTCCTACAGCTGCAGTGGAAGCTCTAACTCAGGAGTTCTTCAGGTAGGTCATCACCATAGTCATCATGATCATGATCATCATCATAATCATCGTCATCATCATCATCATCATCTTCATCACCACCACCATAATCATCATCATTACCATCATCATCATCACCACCATCATTACCATCATCATCATCACCACCATCATTACCATCATCATCATCATCATCATCACTATCACCATCACCATCACCATCATCTTCATCACCACCACCATAATCATCATCATTACCATCATCACCACCACCATCATTACCATCATCATCATCACCACCATCATTACCATCATCATCATCATCACTATCACCATCATCATCACCATCATCATCATCTTCATCACCACCACCATAATCATCATCACCATCATCATCACCATCATCTTCATCACCACCACCATTATCATCATCATCAATCATCATAATCATCATGATCATCATCTTCATCATCATCACTATCACCATCATCACCATCACTATCACCATCAGCATCATCATCATCATCACCATTATCATCATGATCATCATCATCATCACCATCACTATCACCATCATCATCATCATCTTCATCAC
>SSNS01000149.1:1049225-1051725 GCA_006937985.1 Aphyosemion australe | reverse complement strand
TGTTTGAACTGTAGCATCCATAAAGCTTTCAGTGTCCAGATCAATCAGAACAGTCTAAAGAATGTGCTCCTGCAGGCAGCCGCAGCGATCAGAGGGATCACTGAAAAAGATGTCTGAGTCAGTCTCTGTGTAAATTGTCAATAGACAATCCTAGGTTGTGGTTTTCAGGAAGTTTTTTAAATTGCAACATTTTTGCAAGTTTAGAGGAGAAACAGGTTGATCAACATGTCTGACTGTCCAATATGTTTTCACAGACATTGCCATTCATGACTTAAAGGTTGAATATGGAACAATTTAATAAAAACCTATATTAAAAAAATAATAATAATAATAATTCCTCCATGGGGCATTTAGAGGTGTGCAGAATGAAGCTACAGTATTTCCTTTAAAAGCTATATTTTAATAAAAAAAGAATCAAATATTTATTTTGACGGGCATGACACTGGGTTTGTGTTTGCATCTACCAACCAATAGAGGGCACCGTTGCAGGTTTCCAAATGTGGTAAACATTCCGCTCGGCACAGCGAGGATGGCTCTGTGGAAAATGGCGGACATGGCAAGTTAAGCAGCTGCTTCTGAGCCCAGAAGATGTCGTTATCCTTCTCAGAAGAGAAGCGACCATAAAAGATCTAAAACCAGAGTGAGTTTAGGTGAAGCTACAACAGATGGACCCAAATAAAAAATTTCACGGTGTTCATGTTCCATATTCAACATTTAAGTCAAATTAGTGGACTTAACAGCAGCCTTTGACACGGTTGATCATTACATTCTGTTGGACCGCCTGGAACGTCCTTGAATGGCTGTAGTCGTACCTACTGGGTAGGAGGTTTTGTGTTATGGTGGGGGAAGCCGCCTCGCCTTGGGAAGATCTGCGGTGGGGGGGGTACCACAGGGTTCGGTCCTGGGGCCCCTCCTCTTTGCTCTTTAGTTGCTCCCCTTGGGGGACCTCCTCCGCAGACACGGGGTAAAGTTTCATCTGTATGCAGACGACTGCCATATTTATTATCCTCTGTGTTCGGGGGAGGGAAGCTCCATTTAAAATTTCTTGATCTGTTTAGATGAAAAATAAAGTTATGGCTCACAGCCAATTACCTCCACCTGAATGACAGTAAAACTGAGCTCATTACTTCCTTCCTACCTGAGCTCTGTACCTGATCTGGATGTTCTGTCACCCTACCAGCAGTCAGTTGTTTGTAGTCTGGGGGTGAGACTTGACTCAGAACTTAAATTTGATGCTCATATTAACATGGTGGTGAGATCTTGCCTCTTCCACCTCCGACGCCTAGCTAAAATCAAGCCCATGTTTTCTAGCCAGCACTTTGAATCTGTATTACATGCTTTTGTTCCATCAAGGCTTGTTTACTATAATGCACTTTACACTGGACTGAGTCAAGCAGCGCTGAGGCGATTACAATTTGTTCAAGATTCAGCAGCGCGGCTGCTGACGGACATGGAAAACGGAGCGTATCACCCCTGTATTGGCCTCACTGCACTGGCTTCCTGTGGCCTTTTAAATTAAGTTTAAGATTCTGCTGCATGTTTTTCGGGCTTTACAAGGTAGTGCTCCTCCTTACTTGACTGCTTTATTAAGACGTCATTCTCCTTCATGATCTCTGCGCTCAGCTGAGCAGCAGTTATTGAGTGTTCCACGTTCTAGGCTCAGGACTAGGGGTGATCGGGCCTTCTCTGTCCTGGCGCCTACACTCTGGAATGAGTTGCTGCTCATTATTTGACAGTCACTATCACTGCAGGTTTTTAAGAGTCGTTTGAAGACTCATTTTTATCGTTTGGCTTTTATGTGATGTTTTTGATTTTAATTGCTTGTAATTTTACCTTTTATCTACTTGTTTGTAATGCTGTTTTTAATTTTATTATTCTTTGTGATTTTATGCTGTGTTCAGTGCATTGGGCCGCCGCAAGGTTGGGGGAAGGCGCTATACGAATAAAATTTGATTGATTGATTAAACTAAATGCCCCCTTTCAGAAATGATGTATCTTTTTTTAGAAATCTGTAAAAGTGATAGTCTTACCGTGTACTGTAATATAATGTAGGCAATACATCGACTTTTATTTTTGCTAAGCCCCCTCATCCTGTAGAGCCCATTCAAATAGACAATAGTGACTGACTAAACTCAGATCAGTAACTAACTGAACTCAGATCAGTAACTAACTGAACTCAGATCAGTAACTAACTAAACTCAGATCAGTAACTAACTGAACTCAGATCAGTAACTAACTGAACTCAGATCAGTAACTAACTAAACTCAGATCAGTAACTAACTGAACTCAGATCAGTAACTAACTGAACTCAGATCAGTAACTAACTAAACTCAGATCAGTAACTAACTGAACTCAGATCAGTAACTAACTGAACTCAGATCAGTAACTAACTAAACTCAGATCAGTAACTAACTGAACTCAGATCAGTAACTAACTGAACTCAGATCAGTAACTAACTAAACTCAGATCAGTAACTAACTGAACTCAGATCAGTAACTAA
>SSNS01000149.1:1036319-1048193 GCA_006937985.1 Aphyosemion australe | reverse complement strand
CAGTAACTAAACTCAGATCAGTAACTAACTGAACTCAGAGCAGTAACTAAACTCAGATCAGTAACTAACTGAACTCAGATCAGTAACTAAACTCATATCAGTAACTAACTAAACTCAGAGCAGTAACTAAACTCAGAGCAGTAACTAAACTCAGATCAGTAACTAACTAAACTCAGAGCAGTAACTAAACTCAGAGCAGTAACTAAACTCAGATCAGTAACTAACTGAACTCAGATCAGTAACTAAACTCAGATCAGTAACTAACTGAACTCAGATCAGTAACTAAACTCATATCAGTAACTAACTGAACTCAGAGCAGTAACTAATCTCAGATCAGCAACTAACTGAACTCAGATCAGTAACTAACTAAACTCAGATGAGTAACTAACTGAACTCAGAGCAGTAACTAACTAAACTCAGATCAGTAACTAACTGAACTCAGATCAGTAAATAACTAAACTCAGATCAGTAACTAACTAAACTCAGATGAGTAACTAACTGAACTCAGATCAGTAACTAACTGAACTCAAAGCAGTAACTAAACTCAGATCAGTAACTAACTGAACTCAGAGCAGTAACTAAACTCAGATCAGTAACTAAACTCAGATCAGTAACTAACTGAACTCAGAGCAGTAACTAAACTCAGATCAGTAACTAACTGAACTCAGATCAGTAACTAACTAAACTCAGATCAGTAACTAACTAAACTCAGATGAGTAACTAACTAAACTCAGATCAGTAACTAACTAAACTCAGAGCAGTAACTAAACTCAGATCAGTAACTAACTGAACTCAGAGCAGTAACTAAACTCAGATCAGTAACTAACTGAACTCAGATCAGTAACTAAACTCATATCAGTAACTAACTAAACTCAGAGCAGTAACTAAACTCAGAGCAGTAACTAAACTCAGATCAGTAACTAACTGAACTCAGAGCAGTAACTAAACTCAGATCAGTAACTAACTGAACTCAGATCAGTACCTGATCTGGGATCAATAGCTGCATTGTGATCAGTATTTTGTGTGTTTGGGAGGGGACATTTTCCACCTCTCTTTGTTTCTCCCTCCTCTTCTGTCTGGAGGATGTGACCATGGCAACAGCACTGTGTGGAATCTGCAGAGAAGACCAGGAGGGCTGCAGCTTGTCTCCATGGCAACCACCAGTATAGGATGTGAACATTGTGTCGTCCACATCCTCCCTCCCCCACGGTCTCTTATATACCCTGCCTATGGCTCTAAGGAGTCGCCATGGCAGCGAGTGTCTGTGTTCGGCGTTGTAGGGGATAAGCTCCGTCTCAAGTCCACATCTGGATGTGATTAAAGGATTGATGAGGTCACATGATTCCAATAATTTTCTGTAAATTTAAAACAATTAATAATTTCAGGAAATTACCTCCTATTAACTGTTTAATCAAGTGTAGATTTAATTTAATACTGTAGGTAACCATAGCAACACAAGTCGGGTTCTGAAACAGCCAACTCAAATGAATACTTTTTTCTGAGAGTGTCCAAAGTGAAGCCCTGCTGAACTTCAGAGGGTTTGTTTCTGTGATGAACATTCTGGTTACTGTTGGTTTCAGAGCTGCAGGTCAAACTGGTCCACTTCTCTTCTCTAACCCTTTATTTGTAAGATCTCAGAGATTCTCTGGCTCAGACACACATGTGTTTGTTTCATCCGTCTGACAGAACAGGTTTTAGAGTTTAATTCTGCCGTGACTCGTGGAGATCAAACTAAATCAGTGTTTCCTCCGTCCCGTCTCAGTGTTTATGGCTGTCCTCTGGCTAAGAAGAGGAAGACTCTGGACAAACAACCGCTGGAGCCACCCACCAAGAGGAGGCCCTTCATCCCCTCCTGCCTGGCTAAGGAGGAGGATACAGGAGTCTACACCAGATACCAGGACGAAGCCATGCAGGTGGGGCAGGAGGTTAAGGAGCGGGGAGAGGTCGGGGAGGAAGACGAGGAGGAAGATGGGGAAGTGGAAGACGAGTTGTTTGAAGATAATGAAGAACAAGGACATGAGGAAGAGGATGAGAAAGGAAATCTAACAATGGGAGTCAAACAGGCAGAGGAGGAAGAAGAGGAATTAGAGGAGGAGGAGGAGGAGGAGGAGGAAGAAGGGCCAGAGGAAGATGAACAGGAAGTGCGAAATCTTCATCAGGGTGAGTTACATTAATGATTTCTGACCAAATCCAAACTCCAACATGAAGACAGACGGGGTCTACATTTGCATGTTTCAGACGGAAACCGGGTTAATCTGCTGCAGGTCCGTTAAAGCTCAGGTCCATAAGAAAACCCAACCTGTTTCTACCTTTTCTCATCCTCCTGTTTTAAACGGTTTACTGGTTTCTGATGGTTTTGTGTTCCAGTCAGAAAGACAGAACCTTTCTGCTCCATCAGGTTGGATCTGTGCGTTTGAACGGATCTTTGTTGTGTCTGTCAGAACTGCATCGAGTCAACTGGGCATCCTGTTTGAGTCCAACTCTGATATGAACCACCAGCAGGAACAGATGTTCCACAATAGCTTCAGCTTAGTTTGGCTCCATAAAGAAGATCCAGTTCAGATGTTCACTGGTGGTTCCAGTTGAAACTGAAGTGATGCTGAGACTGGTCCATCTCGTTGTTCCAGAACAGATAATCGTTGAGGAACAGCATTGTTTTTACCTGCCTGGGGTCACATGAGCTTGGTTTCTCCTCTGGAGGATATTTGTGGCTCCTGAATCAGAACATCTTTTCTTCTGCTGCTCTGCTCTATTTGGTAACTCTGTCCTCAAACGTCAGCAGCAAGGCTCCACACAGATCTAGGTGTCAGCCGTACACGTGTGAGTAAAGACCTCGTCTTTATAGGTCAACAGCTTACATATCTATCAGAACCGAGGAGATCAGATTCCTATCGTTGACCTGAGGGCAGTAGTTGAACGGGTCTGTGGAACAGGTGTGAGGAGCCCCTGACGATGTTCCGTGCTCGTGTTCTGCACCAGCTCTGGTAGAGCTCCTGTGCCTAGGTCAAGGAGACCCCACTGACCCTCTCTGTTGTCCTTGCAACCCTCTGCAGTACCTTTCATGTCTGCTCTACTGCTGCCAGGAACCATGGTGACAGGCTGAATGTGTCCACCACACCTCTGTAGAATGCTGTGAGGATGACTGGGGGAAGTGAAGTATGCTTCAACCTCCACAGAGGTGCAGTCTGTGCTGGTCGTATTGACCACTGTTGTGTTCAGGGAACAGGTGAGGTCATTTCTGCCAGTGAGCCACAAAAGGGATGTGTGCTCAGGTTGTGACTTTCAGAAGTGAATGATCATTTCCTCCAGCTGGTCTACTATTCCCATTATTTGCAGCTGTACAGACATGGGTCAGCAGTGTAAACAGCTGAGGGCTGAGTACACAACCCTGAGGAGAACCTGTGCTCAGCAGTAGCACCTTGGAAGTTGTAACCTACCTGCAGTGACTCAGGTTGGTCAGTCAGGAAATCCAGGACCCAGTGGCACGTGTTGATGGTAAGTCCCAGCTGGAGACGTTTGTCCACGAGGGGGCATCACTGCCAATGTGAATCGTTATTTTTCCCTGATTTTTAACCCACGTTTTTTCTGTGTGTCCTGACAGCAAACACCCCATACCAGCCCATTGGACTGTCAAAGCTTGTCCCTGTACAGAAAGACAACAATAACAACAACAGCTGTTTTCTCAAAAACTCAAGTGGAGAAGAATACGAGAACTACGATGAGCTGGTTGCCAAGTCACTGCTCAATCTTGGTAAGATTGCCGAGGATGCTGCTTACCAGGCCACAACCGAGTCTGAGATGAACAGCAACTCCTCAAACAGTGCAGATGAAGATGACGAAGATGATGGCAGTGAGGACGAGGACAGGAAGGGTGAACTGAGTGTAGACCTGGACAGCGATGTGGTCAGGGAGACGGTGGACTCACTGAAGCTCCTGGCTCAGGGTCATGGCACCATGCTTCCTGAAGATGGATACCCAGAGAGCACCATGTTGGAGGACAGCAGGCATACCAACGAGAGGGGCCAAGGGGTCAGATGTCAGGTGGTGGATGGCAGAGAGCAGGTGTGTCTCAGCAGTCTGGAGTGTCTGAGGAACCAGTGTTTTGATCTGGCCCGAAAACTGAGTGAGTCGCAGCCATCCGATCGATCCGCTCTCCATGGAGTCCACCACCAACAGCTGACGGACCAGCAGGTTTTCCAGCACCTGAGCAGGTAGATCATTTCACTTTTGTCTTCCTAACTGGGCTCCACATGTCACATCCAGGTTTAATACAGTTCACGCAAATAAAGCCTGTTCGTTCAGAAGGAGCCACTAGAATCCTAGAACGGGACCATCAGAATAAAAACGTCCCTGAGACAAACAAATCCCTCAGTTCATAAAAACTTTCAAACAAAATTGTTCTGAAGCTCCTTGAGCGATGGCAAACCATCGTGTGGTTTCAGAAATAATTTCTGCAGATGGCATGGAGTCTGATCTTCAAGTTCTCAAGAAGATCTTAGACTGTGTTTTAGAGATCAATGTGTGGAGCTGGAACTGGTGTCAGAACACGTGGTCCACCACTGCAGTGTCTTTGAATGGAACACTGATTGAAATGAACCATCAGGATTCACACCTTGACCATGATCTTTTTTCTCAGGTATGACACCTGCCCACCTCCTGATGGACGCAGCTACCCTGACGTGGTGAACCTGATGAAGCTGGAGGAGCAGCACAGCCCAGCATCACAAGGCTTCAGCTGCAGCCAGGAAGGAGATGAGGACACCACATCAGTTGCCTCGGATCGGTCCGACGACACCTTTGACATGGCTAAGGGGAACCTGTCTCTGCTGGAGAAGGCCATCGCCCTGGAATCAGAGCGGGCTAAAGTCATGAGGGACCGAATGGCCTCAGAGAACACAGTGCTCCGTCGAGATCAGCACTACCAACGTCTCCACGGTGAGCACAGCCCTAGACTGAGCAGCACAGCCGAGGAACGCAGATCCAGGATACAGCAGGATGGGCTAAAGAGGGCCTACTACCCTAAAGGTACTGATCCACGTGTCAGTAGCGAGCAGAACTGCTTAGCGGGGCTCATTTTGTTCGCTCTGATTCACCGAGGTCTAATCAGTTTGGTTTCATGACCGGCATCCTGGTGTAAACACCAACCAGTCAGAACATTATGACCACTGACAGATATCACTGTCATCTTGTTACCATGGCAGTAGGCGGGGTTTATCAGGCATCAGTTTTTCAAGATGTCAGAAGCTGAAAAAATGGTTAGTTGATGTTAGAAATCTGAGCCGCCTCTTTCTGGCTGGTCTGATCCAATCCAATCTTTATTTCCCCATTTGTTCCCAGAATCTTCCAGAGGAGAGAAAAAGGAGAGCAAATGTCCGACACCAGGCTGTGATGGCACCGGTCACGTGACGGGTCTGTACCCGCACCACCGCAGCCTGTCTGGGTGTCCTCACAAAGACCGCGTCCCACCTGAGAGTACGTTCTGCAGCTTGGAGGCTTTTCAACAGTCTGACAAGTCATTTCAGTTTGTGTCTCCGGAGCAGAAATGATTGGAATAAAATCTGATCTGACTTGTTGGACGGAGGGAGTTGCTGTCTGACGGGGCGGGGCCTTTGTCTGACAGGCAAGGGCCCTCTTTGATGGAGCCTCTGTCAGATGGGGCGGGGCCTCTGTCTGACGAAGTGGAGCCTCTGTTTGACAGGAAGGGGGCTCAGTCAAATAGGGCAGGCCTTTGTCTGACAGGCAAGGCACTGTCTGATGGGGCGGGGCCTCAGTCAGATAGGGCAGACCTCTGACTGACGGGGTGGGGCCTCGGTCGGATGGGGCGGGGCATGTTGGCATGTTGCATGACTCTACACGTGTTTGTTGTATCACAATTCTCTCAAAATGGCCGAATAAGTAACATAAAGATGCAGACAGAACCATCATGTTTATGATTCCTGGAAGAACCAAATCCAGGAGAGAAGGTGTGAAGTTTCGCGGCTGCTGTCAAACATGTCTGTGTTTCATCAACAACTAAAGGAGAGAAATCTGTACTTCTTCTAATCCTCACTGCTGCCAAAACCATGTTTGTCTTCTTCATCACATCTTCCTGATGTCTCACTTTGTTTTTCTGGTGCTGATGTGAGAATCTGTTGGAACAAGCAGCATGAAGCAGCAGACCCACTTCACGCAGCTGCTGCCCATGGTCTGCTACTTCTCCCAACCTTTTGGAGAACACGAGAGTCTTTAAAAGGAGAAAACGTTTAAACTTGAAACTGAAAGAGTGAGTTTATATGGAAACAATCAGAAAGGGGAGCTGTGTTAAACAGGCCAAAGGAAAGTGTTTGGCTGTCAACCTTCAGTTTTTTCTCAGTCACCACCCTTCATCTATCCTGCAGAATGCAGTCATCTCCACATCCGATCACTGCATGACCAACGTCTCCATCCACCCATGGGTCAGCTGAAGTGTTGCTGTGATCAGCAGGAAGGAAAGTCGGGTTTCTGCAGCAGAACCAAGTCTCCAACAATAACTAACTTCCTATTCTTGCTTCTGGAGCTTCAGGGTCTGGCTCTCTACCTCCAGGTAATCACTGAGCAGAAACATCAGGACAAAAGAACTGACCTTCAGAATTTTTATATGAATTGATTCAAATAACCAGGAGCAATGTCTAGTAGGTTCCTCTTGTCATAATCTGGTTTCCATGGAAACTTTGATATTTCAGAATTTACCCAGCATCCTTAGCTTTTGATTGAGACCTCTCAGAGCCTTTAGGACTGATTCAGACTGGGACAGTTGGTAGTGACTTACGTGTCCCTTTGATGGACTGAAGGCCTTGTCCAGGGTGTCACTGGTGACCCCCCATGACCCTTACAGGATGAGAGCTAACAGACGATGGGTTAAGAGTGGGTTCAAAGGTCCAGGAATGTTTAGAGTCGTTCTGACAGTCCAGAACCAAACATTTAGTTTGGTTGGACATTCAGAGAGATTTTGTTTCAGCAGACTGGGTTTAGTTCAGAAATCATGTCCATGTTGTTGTTGAGGAAAGTTTTGGACCATCAGCTGGTTCTGAAGGACCTGCAGGTTTCTGACTGATGGTGAAACATTAAACAGTTTTCCTTCCTGCTGAAGACACTGGAGCTCCTCTCTCTGGCTTGGTGTGTGTTCTGTTCTCTGCTGTGATCTGAGCATGCCCAACAGGTGATCGCTCACTGACTCTCCGTCTGCTCCTAACCCTCGCTGTCTTTCTCACCTTTTCCTGTCTGTTAAAGTCCTTGCCATGTATGAAAATGTGTTAAAGTGTCCGACTCCTGGCTGCTCTGGACGGGGTCATGTCAATAGCAACAGGAACTCGCACCGCAGGTGAGTCCGTCAGTCAACCCTGACACTTGTGATACCTGTAATCTGTGATGCCTGAGGATCAAACTGATCGCTGCAGTCACACAAATCAGACCAAATAATCCACTCCTGACAGCTCTAAACCAGGAACAGCTGGCATGTTTGTAGCCCCGCCCCCCCATCAGTGGCACCACCCTAAATGCTTAGGTTTAAATACAACGCTTTTATGGTACTGACTAAAACTAAAAATAGGTTTGAAATCAGACCAACCAGCCGGTTTGGAATCAGATTAACGGAGCAGAACTCAGCAGAACCTGAGTCGGGTTTGGAGGACCGATTCATCAAACGGATCAGTTTCACATCAACATTCATATAATCAGGGAGGCTGCATGCTGGTGAGGTGGGTACCACTGTTGCCTTGCCATGAGAAGGTTGCAGGTTCAAATCCCAGGAGCAGCCGTTCTGTGTTCTTCCCATGTGTGGGTTTTCTCTGGGTTCTCTGGTTCCCTTTTAAAGACCAACGTACCTGGATGTGTCCAGGTGTAGCCCTGTATCTCACCTGGTGGCTGATGGAGACACCACCTCCCCGTCACCTTATAGCCTAACAGGCGGTTTGGAAGATCAATATAAAACTGGTGTGCTGCCAAACGTTCCTGAAGGCCTTCGGCCCAAAGGTTCTCCTCACAGGATTAACGGAACAGAAATAAATCTAAGAACTGTTTAAAATGTGTGTGTGTGTGTGTGTGTGAGGGAGAGAGAGAGAGCAGACTGGGTCATTTACTTTGCAGAGTGTTTGTTTTTAGAGCCCGGTAAACTGGACGGTGTGTTTTAGAGTGTAACTGTGCTCTGTGCCGTCTCTCCATCAGTCTGTCCGGGTGTCCAATCGCTGCAGCAGAGAAGATGGCGAAGGTCCATGAAAAGAGTCATTCAGTCGACAGCAGCAGTAAGACCAACCAGACGTCGGACCGTGTCCTCAGGTACCGCCCCCTCTGAGCTGACTGTAAACAGGTGTGAACTTTATAAACCTGCACATTCAGAATGATGTCATTCTGATAACACGGTGTCCTTTGGAAACGGAGCTCTTGTAGCCAGAACCTGAATCCACCTCCTTTGACCTTGAATGGTTGTGAGAGTAGGAGTTGCCTTTAAACCAGACATGCTGAGTGGGGTAGAAGCTGGTGGAGATCCAGACCAGATAAGATGGTTCATCATGTAGTGGTCCAGAAGGTCAAGAGTCTAAACGGGAGTGGATTCACTATGGATAAATCATGGATGGATGGATGAAGAAAAGCTTCTGAACTCAAGTTTGATGGTTCCTCCACATGAACTAGATGGTTACATTGATCTTCTTGGCATCTATGCCCAGGTGTGGTTCAGAAGGTCCTCTCTTGCTGAATAATTTCTGTTTTGGTTCTGGTTCTTTTTTAGGCCAATGTGTTTTGTCAAGCAGCTGGAGATTCCTCAGTATGGCTTCAAAAACAATGTTCCCACCAGCACACCACGATCCAATCTGACAAAAGAGCTGGAAAAATACTCCAAGACCAGCTACGACTTTGCTGGCTATGATGGTCAACATGGAGGCTTTGGGAAGAAAGGTCCAACCTCCAAACCCCAGCAGGGGCGGGACCCCTCCCCGAAAGCGTACGAAGGTAAGAAACCTGAACGCACACCAGATTCCTGACCAGAGGTCCACTTCCCTTTGGTCTCTGCTCAAGCAGACATTTGACCCATTCACTTGAAAAATGACAAATGTCTGGTCACAGAGCAGCCTATGGGGGGGATTCCAGCGCAACCCCATCGGATCCATCGTGTTCACAGCAGGGATGAAAACCGGCAGATTTGTTTTTTTGTGGATTTGGTTCCTGCTCTGGTCAGTGTCGTCCATGTTTCTGTCGCTGCAGCCAAACGCTACTGTAAGACCTCGAGCCCGGCCAGCAGCACCACCAGCAGCTACGCTCCGAGCAGCAGCAGCAGTATGAGCTGTGACCGAGGAGACGCAGCGGGGGGAGGAGGAGGAGGTGGAGGAAGCAGCGCCAGCAGCACCTGCAGTAAGAGCAGCTTCGACTACACCCACGACATGGAGGCTGCCCACATGGCAGCAACAGCCATCCTCAACCTGTCAACCAGGTGTCGGGAGCTTCCTCATGCTCTGGGAGGGAAACCCCACGACCTGCTGACTCAGGTAAAAAACACCTGCTTCCTTACATCACTTCCTGTAGGAAACATCCTATATATGTGACTATATGGCTCCAAAGTTAAAAAGCTTTCATTTTTAACCGTTAGAGCTCAAATGTCCAGCGGGTGTTTGAGCCGGGGCAGTCCGTGTTTAAAAAATCAGGAAATCACACTGTATGATTTTTAAAGATTTTTTGTGCTGCACAGAAGTATTTGAACACCTGAGAAAATCAGTGTTAATATTTGTTACAGAAGCCTTTGTTTGCAGTTGTAGAAGTCAAAGGTTTCCTGTGGTTCTTTACCAGGTCGGCACACACTGCAGCAGGTATTTTGGCCCAGTCCTCCACACAGATCTCTTGATCTGTCAGGTTTCGGGGCTGTCGCTGAGCAACACGTAGTTTCAGCTACCTCCAAAGATGTTCTACTGGATTTAGGTCTGGAGACTGGTTGATATGCTTCTTACAGAGCCACTCATTGGTTATCCTGGCTGAGTGCTTCGGGACACTGTCATGTTGGAAGGCCCAGCCACGACCCATCTTCAGTGCTCTGACTGAGGGAAGGAGGCTCATGACCCATTCATCCTCTCTTTAAAGCAGCTGTCCGGAGTATTTCTTTTATCTGATGGCACCATCTAGTGGCTGACAAGCGTATCACACCAAGAGTCGGTCGATTCGTTTTTTTAAGATGGTGACTGCATGTTTCTTGTTTATGAATGTGCTTCTGTAGCCAACAAACAGAGCTAAAACACGTTTTACATTTATTATTCTCATGTCATGTTGTGAGGGTCTGCTGGGAACGTCTGGCAGAGTCTCCCGTCAGAAGGAGCTTCAATTCCCACCTCCGACAGAACTTCGAACACGTCCCGGGGAGGCGGGGGACATTGAGTCTGAATGGACCATGTTCCGTGACTCCATTGTCGAGGCGGCTGACCGTAGCTGTGGCCACAGGGTGGCCGGTGCCTGTCGTGGCGGCAATCCCCGAACCCGCTGGTGGACACCGGCGGTTAGGGATGCTGTCAAGCTGAAGAAAGAGTCCTATCAGGTCTTTTTGGCCTGTGGGACTCCGGAGGCAGCTGATAGGTACCGGCAGTCCAAGCGGAATGCGGCTCGGGTGGTCGCAGAGGCAAAAACCCGGGCATGGGAGGAGTTCGGTGAGACCATGGAACAAGACTTCCGTACGGCTTCGAGGAGATTCTGGTCCACCATCCGGCGTCTCAGGAGGGGAAAGCAGTGCACTACCAACACTGTTTACAGTGGGGAGGGTGTGCTGCTGACCTCGACTCGGGACGTTGTGAATCGGTGGGCCGAGTACTTCGAAGACCTCCTCAATCCCACCGGCACGTCTTCCAAGATGGAAGCAGAGTCTGGGGATTTTGGGTTGGGCTCTCCAATCTCTGGAGCTGAGGTCACTGAGGTGGTCAAAAAACTCCTCGGTGGCAAGGCTCCGGGGGTGGATGAGATCCGCCCGGATTTCCTTAAGGCTCTGGATGCTGTGGGGCTGTGTTGGTTGACACGGCTCTGCAATATCGCGTGGACATCGGGGGCAGTTCCACTGGATTGGCAGACCGGGGTGGTGGTCCCCCTATTTAAAAAGGGGGACCGCAGGGTGTGTTCCAACTACAGGGGGATCACACTCCTGAGCCTCCCTGGTAAGGTCTATTCAGGGGTTCTGGAGAGGAGGGTCCGTCGGATAGTCGAACCTCGGATTCAGGAGGAGCAATGTGGTTTTCGTCCTGGCCGTGGAACACTGGACCAGCTCTATACCCTTGGGGGGGTCCTGGAGGGTGCGTGGGAGTTCGCCCAACCAATCTACATGTGTTTTGTGGATTTGGAGAAGGCGTTCGACCGCGTCCCTCGGGGGGCCCTGTGGGGGGTACTCTGGGAGTATGGGGTACCAGGCCCCTTGATACGGGCTGTTAGGTCCCTGTACAACCAGTGTCAGAGCTTGGTCCGCATTGCCGGCAGTAAGTCGGGCTCGTTTCCGGTGAGAGTTGGACTCCGCCAAGGCTGCCCTTTGTCACCGATTCTGTTCATAACTTTTATGGACAGAATTTCTAGGTGCAGCCAAGGTGGTGAGGGGATCCGTTTTGGTGGCCTAAGGATCAGGTCTCTGCTTTTTGCAGATGATGTGGTCCTGTTGGCTTCGTCAGAACGTGATCTCCGGCTTTCGCTGGAGCAGTTCGCAGCCGGGTGTGAAGCAGCTGGGATGAGAATCAGCTCCTCTAAATCCGAGACCATGGTCTTGAGTCGGAAAAGGGTAGAATGCCTTCTCCAGGTCAGGGACGAGGTCCTGCCCCAAGTGGAGGAGTTTAAGTATCTCGGGGTCTTGTTCACGAGTGAGGGAAGGGTGGAGCGTGAGATCGACAGGCGGATTGGTGCTGCATC
>SSNS01000149.1:956319-1031319 GCA_006937985.1 Aphyosemion australe | reverse complement strand
TGGATTTCTCGGCTCTTTGTGACTTTTTTATGTAGCTCGTCTGTCCTTTCTTCTGCTCCGTGTCTTTTAGAGTGTTTACCTGTCCTCTCCTGTTTCCACCTGTTCTGCAGTCTCTCCGGATGTCCCCGAGCCAAGAGAAGTGGCATCAAAATCCTCCACAGCAAGGAGGAAAAGGACGACCAGGAGCCAATCAAGTAGGAGTCTGGAGATATGTTGATGATGCTAAACGACCTGCACCTGTACGGCTCTTTTCTGAGTCAGAGGACTCCAAAGCTCTTTACACCACAGTCATCCATTCACTCTCACATTCACCCATGCTGGTGATGAGCTGCATCGTAGCCCCAGCTCCCCTGGGACACCGGTCCCTCCGAACACCACCAGCAGGTGGGTGAAGGGTCTTGCTCAAGGACACAACGATTGACCTGGACCGAGCCTGGGTTTGAACCAGCAACCCTCTGATTACAGGATGACCTCCTGACCCCTGATCCACCATCACTGATAACCTAGATAAAAGATCAGAGCTCCGTTTTCATGTTTCAAATGAAATCTAGATCCTAACCAACCTTCCTGACACCAGAACATCTGGATTCAGAATGAGGGACCAGGACCAGGATCAGCACCAGCACCAGGACCAAGATCAGGACCAGGACCATCACCAGGACGAAGATCAGGACCAGGACCACAACTATCACCATCACCAGGACCAAGATCAGGACCAGGACCACGACCAGCATCAGGGCCAGGATCTGGACCACGACCAGGATCAGGATCGGGATTAGAACCACGTCTACGGCCAGCACCAGGACCACAATCATCACCAGCACCAGGATCAGGATTGGGATCTGGACCACGACCAGCACCAGGACCAGTAGAACCACTATACATCAGGTTGAGGTCCAGGTGGACCCATCAGGGTTGCGCCACAGCAGGAAAGGCTGATCAGCTGATCACAGATTCAGGGCCACACCTGGACCAGAAGAACAGCTGGACTAGGTCAACCTTCTATTGTGAGACACTGTCCCCCATCCTGAACTCCAGGACCTGTTCTTCCTGAGTCCCTGGTCTAGGCCCTATGTCTGCTCCACCATCCCCAGACCAACACCACCAGTACCAGATGGATTTCAGGTTGGAGGTCTAGTACCTGACAGGGTGGAGCTCTCACCATAACCTGGACAGAATCCTGAGACCCAAAACTTCATCACTGGCTTCTGGAGAACGTTTGAGCTGCTGGAGATTTGTCCCTGATGCTCCGTCTCCTTTGTTCTGTCTTCCAGATGTCCCGTCCCTGGCTGTGACGGACAGGGTCATGTGACGGGGAAGTACGCCTCCCATCGCAGCGCTTCAGGCTGCCCCCTTGCAGCCAAGAGGCAGAAGGACAGCTTTGTGAATGGATCCCAGTTTATGTGGAAATCTGGGAAGACTGACGGGATGAGCTGTCCGACTCCAGGTTGCGATGGCTCTGGACACATCAGCGGGAGCTTCCTGACCCACCGCAGGTGAGTCACCTGATCAAGCCGAAGATGGTTAACTCATCAGTCCAGATGTTGTCATCATCCTCTTGTTTCCGTTCAGCCTCTCCGGTTGTCCACGAGCCACCTCGGCCGTGAAGAAGGCCAGGATGAGCGGCGTGGAGATCCTGACAATCAAACAGAGAGCCAGCAAAGGTCGGAGACAGGAGGACTCAGACGTCTGTCTCATCAGCAGGAAACGGGGTTTGTCTAAAAACTGAAACATGTTTTTGTTTCAGGAATCGAAAATGATGAAGAGATCAAACAGCTGGATGAAGAAATCAAAGATCTGAACGAGTCCAACAGTCAGGTGGAGTCTGACATGATCAAACTGAGAACCCAGGTAGGAACAGCCATAGTGTTTCCTCCATCAAAACCATCCTTCTGTAGATCCACTAATGCCCCTGTAATCAGATTACCACCATGGAGACCAGCCTGAGGAACATGGAGGAGGAGAACAAGGTGATCGAAGAGCAGAACGACTCGCTGCTGCAGGAGCTGGCCAGCCTGAGTCAGACGCTCATCAGCAGCCTGGCCCACATCCAGCTGCCTCACATGGTGAGAACTGGGTCAGAACACACAGAACCCACAGAACATCGGTGTCCTGTAGAGACGGGCCCTTCAGAACCAGAACCCCCACAGCTGATCTGGATCATGGGGACCAGACCAGCTGTTGGACCAGGGTCAGGTCAGGAGCCTCCGGACCTTCAGACGGATCTTGGACCTCCTGGTTTCATCTCCATTATTTTCTGGTCTCTCTCTGCGTGTTTGGGGCGTGTCTTAGTGAGTCATGTGTCTTCCTGAAGGTGTGACCTTCATTCTCCAATCATCTCAAGCTGCAGGGGCAGCATCCTTGTGAGGACCCGTCCTACCGGGTCGGGTCCTTCCTCCACCGCTAAGACCAGAAGTGAGCGGTCTAGCCATCAGATTTAATCCCACCCCTACCTCAGCATATGTCTCGTCGCCTAGCAACCATAACGGCGCTTAACAGAAGTCAAAGTTAAACTTAGCGATGATCGTTTTATGAGCTCGTTTACGAGAATTTTATTATTTTTGACTATTTCAACAAATATACAAACGAAAAAACATTCATTTCACCTGATTCTTACCTGTAACCCTCTCTCGCATCGTCCACCACTATTGCATGCACTCAGATCTTCTGTTCCAATGAGGATCCAGCAGACCCGTCCTTGAAATGAGGACACATCTTGAGAGTGTCCTTCTGATTTGGACAGCCTCTGAAGGATTCCGCCCGTGGAATTTGAACACAGCCTTCCTGTGTTTTCTCTCAACTTCCTGTTCTGACTTTGTCTTTGTGGGTTTGTTCACAGGAACCGATGAATGAGCAGAACTTTGACACGTATGTGAGCACTCTGACAGACATGTACACCCACCAGGACCAGTATCAGAGTCCAGAGAACAAGGTTCTGCTGGAGAACATCCGACAGGCCGTTCAGGGCATCCAGGTCTGATGTTCTGCTGCTGCCGCTGCGTTCTGCTTCTCTGGACTCATTGTGTTGCTTTGGAGAACAGTTTGTACATTTTCATAAGACCTGAGGAACGTTTCTAGCTGCTCGTGTTCCTGGATGTTTTCTTTGATTTCCTGTAAACTCGGACTGGTTTTATGTGATTTCCTTTAATAAAGACTAACTGGGTTTGATGGTTTAACTGGGAGCAGAACAGAGAGGGAACCATGAAGAACAATCCTCCATTTCTGGTTTGAATGTCTGGAAATGTTCCTGATCTCATCCAAACATCAGACACATTTCCTTTGCTTTTATTTTGAAAAGAAACCATCTGCAGGAAACGTAGGAGACAATCGGCATCAGGACACGATCTGGACCGACTGGACGGGGACGGCGTGTCAGCAATATCAGTGGGATTAAGTTCATTTCTCATTTCCAGTTGGGATGTAATCTGAGGAGAAATGTTTGGGAATATGCAATTTCTTACAGGAGCCCTGGTGGATGTTTTTACTGACCAAGTTGATTTTTGTATAAATCTTTTCCTATAGTCGGGTTTTAGGACCCGATCCGGGTCGGACGCCGTTTTCTTGTTGATTGGGAGGCTGGTGGAGGGCAGAAGGATCCGGGCTCTCTGACAGCTTCTCTGGACTTACAGGGTCTAACATTCCTCCAAAAACTGCACTTTTCCTCCGGAAACCGTCTTTCCAGTCTCACCTGAGCCACTTGGGTCCCGTTTGTGACAGGTGCGTCAGGAATCACACACCTGATGAGACTTTTCCTGGTTTCATGTCTCATCCCAGATCATTGTGCATGCACTTTATGGGAGCATGTTTCAGTATGTCACAACTTAAAGGGAAGCTCTGCCTCCAATATCCTTATATGGTCAACTTCCTGAATACCAGTTTTCCGAAACCAGAGACAGACTTCCGTGGTTTCTGAAAGTCCAGTCCTGTTCCTGAAGCTAGTCGTGGAAGAGGTCCAAGTAAAAACTGTTTGGGACAGAACCTAACAGTCAGAACCACCTCCATATCAGTAAAAATCCATCAGAAGCTCCAGATGTTCAGAACCCATCAGGCCTGGTTCCTCTGTGTGATGGGATGATGTTTGGATCCATGAAGGAGAACCAGACAGCCCCAGAGGAGTTCTCCTTTACACTTTCTGGTTGTTTTGTTTTCAGCTTCCTGCCTGTAAACGTCTGAATCCAACCGCTTCTGTAAATGGTTCTGATCTCCGAGGAGTTAAAGCACAATTCTGGGTGGGGGGTGGTCTCAGCACCAACGCGTCTGAATGCAAAAGAAACTCAAGGTTCACCTCTAATGTGAAATCAGCTGATGAAGAACTTTTCTACATTTGATTTGTGTTTTGTTCCTGCAGACCTGCTGGCATGACTCGTGTTGATGTTGCTGCTGCTGTGTGACTCTTTCTGTTCACTGGTGACGTTTTTATCATGTTGGTGTTTTTAATCATCTGTTGTTCTCAATAAACCTCGTGCTACAACGCTGACCCTGAGCTGTTGCTTCAGGGAGTTCACATTTACGCACACACACGCTTGCTGTTTGCCACCGACAGAGGACTGCTGCATTCACAGCAACGAGGAAAATCTGCCAACAAGCAACAAAAACTGCAGTTCCCCCCTCATCCACTAGGGGCTGGCTCCTCTCATGTTAAAGCTGCTATAGCAAATTTGGAAAACAAATGAGCTTAAAACATCTTTTCATGCCTCTTAATGTTCTAACATAGCACATAGCATCCTACTGGATAATGACTGCATGGCCAACAAGTTATTTAACCCAACTGGTGCAACGAGCTGCTTCTCATGTCTTCAACAACCATGAGGAAAGACACATCTGGTGGTGGTGGAACAGATGTTCGTCTGTGTGAGAAGGGTCACATCGTTGGCATGCATCAAGCAGAGAAAACATCTAAGGAGAAACGACTAAAACTGGGTTCAGAACTGGTGTGTTGAGTCCAGATGGACCCTGTTCCAGAGTGATGGGTGCATCAGGGTAAGAAGAGAGGCAGATGAAGTGATGCACCCATCATGCCTAGTGCCTACTGTACAAGCCTGTGGGGGCGGGGCTATGATCTGGGGTTGCTGCAGGTGGTCAGGTCTAGGTTCAGCAACAGGATGTGCTCCAAGAATGAGGTCAGCTGACTACCTGAATCTACTGAATGACCAGGTTATTCCATCTTCCCTGATGGCACGGCCATATTCCAAGATGACAACGCCAGGATTCATGGGGCTCAAATAGTGAAAGAGTGGTTCAGGGAGCATGAGACATCATTTCCACACATGGATTGGCCACCACAGAGTCCAGACCTGAACCCCATGGAGAATCTTTGGGATGTGCTGCAGAAGGCTTTGTGCAGCGGTCAGACTCTACCATCATCAATGCAAGATCTTGGTGACACATTAATGCAACACTGGATGGAGATAAATCTGGTGATGCTGCAGAAGCTGATGGAAACAACGCCACAGAGAATGTGTGATGTAATCAAAGCTAAAGGAGGTCAGACGTAATATTAGAGTGTGTGACTTTTATTTTGGCCGGGCGGTGTATGTATGCCGATTTAAAGGGAAACTTTTTGATATTTTTAAATCGTGTTCTTGAGCCACTATGTGCTAAAATGACCCTTTACAGGGTTAATGAAAGGCCACCCAGCCCCTCTCAGCCCCTCTGGCCAGAATATTCCACTTGCAACTTCAGGGTTGCCAGTCTGGTCTGTTGCATGTTTCCTGCATGTTTTAGATCATGAACACAGCTGTGTTTGATTTAGTGATGAACCGCTCCTGTAGACACTAATAAGAGATGGCATAACAGGGGAATTATTTTTAAACATTTTTTCAAAATAGAGGAATGAATCATTTATAACAGTTTTTAAAGGGCTTTTATTTTGAAATCTCACATCAGATCTGGATCAAACTTTTTATACATGAACTACAGGTGGTCTAGTTGTCATCTATCCACATCAGAAGCTGGCATAACAGGGGAATTATTTTAAACAATTTCTGAAAATACAGAAATGAATCTTTTATAACAGTTTTCAAAAAGGTTTTATTTTGAAATCCCACATCAAATCTGGATCAAACTTTTTTTACATGACGTAGAGGTGTTCTAGTAGTCATGTGTCCACAACATATTGTGGCATAACAGGGGAATCATTTTTAAACAATTTTTCAAAATAGAGAAATGAATCTTTTGTAAACGTATTCAAATATGTTTTATTTTGAAATCCCACATCAGATCTGGATCAAACTTTTTTTACATGAACTACAGGTGGTCTAGTAGTCAGGTGTCCACATCAGAAGCTGGCATAACAGGGGAATTATTTTTAAACAATTTCTGAAAATAGAGAAATGAATCAGGTTTTAGAGAGCATCACAGCACTGAAACTGCATTAGTGAAAGTTACAAATGATATTCTCACGGCCTCAGATAAGAATCTTGTGTCTGTTCTGGTCTTGTTGGACCTCAGTGCTGCTTTTGACACAGTCGATCACAATATTCTCTTAGAAAGGCTTGAACATGCTGTAGGGATCAAAGGAACAGCGCTAGGCTGGTTTAAATCTTATTTATCTGACAGATTTCAGTTTGTTCATGTACATGAGAAATCTTCTTCATACTCTAGAGTTACTTGTGGAGTACCACAGGGTTCAGTACTTGGACCAATTCTTTTCACTATATATATGCTTCCAATTGGTAAAATCATTAGACAACATGGGATAAACTTCCACTGTTATGCTGATGATACTCAGTTATATTTATCCATAAACCCTGATGAACCTAATCAGTTAGGTAGACTACAGGCTTGTCTTGAAGACATAAAAATCTGGATGACTCTAAACTTTCTGCTGTTAAATCCAGACAAGACTGAAGTTATCATCTTTGGACCAGAACCTCAGAAAAGGAAACTGCTTAGTCANATCACAGCACTGAAACCGCATTAGTGAAAGTTACAAATGATATTCTCACGGCCTCAGATAAGAATCTTGTGTCTGTTCTGGTCTTGTTGGACCTCAGTGCTGCTTTTGACACAGTCGATCACAATATTCTCTTAGAAAGGCTTGAACATGCTGTAGGGATCAAAGGAACAGCGCTAGGCTGGTTTAAATCTTATTTATCTGACAGATTTCAGTTTGTTCATGTACATGAGAAATCTTCTTCATACTCTAGAGTTACTTGTGGAGTACCACAGGGTTCAGTACTTGGACCAATTCTTTTCACTATATATATGCTTCCAATTGGTAAAATCATTAGACAACATGGGATAAACTTCCACTGTTATGCTGATGATACTCAGTTATATTTATCCATAAACCCTGATGAACCTAATCAGTTAGGTAGACTACAGGCTTGTCTTGAAGACATAAAAATCTGGATGACTCTAAACTTTCTGCTGTTAAATCCAGACAAGACTGAAGTTATCATCTTTGGACCAGAACCTCAGAAAAGGAAACTGCTTAGTCAGTCACCTGATCTAAACGGTATTAAATTAGCCTCCGAGAACAAAGTAAAGAACCTCGGTGTAATCTTTGACCAGGACATGTCATTCAAATCCCACGTTAAACAGGTTTGTAGGATTTCCTTTTTCCACCTTCGGAATATTGCTAAGATTAGAAGCATCCTTTCCAGGAGTGATGCTGAAAAACTGGTTCATGCATTTATTACCTCAAGGTTGGATTACTGCAGTAATTCATTACTATCAGGAGGTCCACAGAATGTAGTCAAAAGTCTTCAGCTGGTCCAAAATGCTGCAGCTAGAGTTCTGATGAGAATTAAAAAGAGAGACCACATCTCTCCTGTTTTAGCTTCCCTACATTGGCTGCCTGTTAAATTCAGAATAGATTTTAAGATCCTCCTTCTCACATATAAAGCTCTTAATAATCAAGCTCCATCATACATCAGTGATCTGATTGTTCCATATGTTCCTAACAGAGCACTTGGCTCTCAGACTGCAGGTTTACTGGTGGTTCCTAGAATATCTAAAAGTAGGATGGGAGGCAGATCTTTTAGCTATCAGGCTCCTCTACTGTGGAACCAGCTCCCAGCATTAGTGCGTGAGGCAGACACCTTGTCTACTTTTAAGACTAGGCTCAAAACTTTTCTATTTGATAGGGCTTATGGTTAAATTCTGATGTTAGTCCAGGTTTAGATGAGTGGGGAGCAGAGGGAGGTGGAGTGTACTGAGGGGACTACTGTCGTTAAAGACTTTTCTCCCTGGCCCTGCCTCCCACATGCCTCCATCTGAGGGGCTAGGTTATCCTGAGTTATCTCTGTAGTTATGCTGCTATAGGCTTAGACTGCTGGAGGACATACTGACCACTTTCCACACTCTGCTACTCTCTTCTACCACCACTCTCTAATTGCATTATTTCCTGTTATTTCAGCTGTTAACTTCATTTTCTCTCTAAGTGTTTTTCTCCCCAGAAGAAGCTACACTGGCGTTCTGCTGAGCTGTGGTGGCCTCATGGAGGGGGCCATCGGCTGGCACACTGCTGCCAACCACCTAACATTCTCCCTCTCCTGATATTACATCTCACTTTCTTTAACATAGAATGTGCTACTATTAGTTTACCTATTGAATTAATTATAGATTCACTCAGATAAAGACAATAAAGTTTCTCTTACTAAATAGAACTTCTACTAAGAAATCACAGTGTAGCCATAGAAACACTACTTGATCTATTATGGTGTGTGTGTGTGTGTGTGTGTGTGTGTGTGTGTGTGTGTGTGTGTGTGTGTGTGTGTGTGTGTGTGTGTGTGTCTGCTCTGTCTTCTCAACCCCCAGTGAGTCGTAGCGGATGGCTGCTCATACTGAGCCAGGATCCTCTGGAGGTTTCTTCCTGTTAAAAGGGAGTTTTCCTTCCCACTGTCGCTACATGCTTGCTTAGTATGAGGATTGTATCAACACACAGTCAGTGTCTTGATGCAATCTGCTGGGTTCCTTATATAGGAAACTTTTTTACTGATTGGCTTAATGAACTGAACTGTATTGGAATGTTTACTTTGTGAAGAGCCTTGAGACGACTCTTGTCGTGATTTGGCGCTATAGAAATAAACTGAATTGAATTGAATTACCGTTTTCAAAGAGGTTTTATTTTGAAATCCCACATCAGATTTGGACCAAACTTTTTTTTACATGAACTAGAGGTGGTGTAGTAGTGATCTGTCCACATCAGAAGCTGGCATAACATGGGATTTATTTTTAAACAATTTCTGAAAATGGAGAAATGAATCTTTTATAAGTTTTCAAAGAGGTTTTATTTTGAAATCCCATATCAGATCTGGATCAAACTTTTTTTTACATGTACTAGAGGTGGTGTAGTAGTGATCTGTCCACACCAGATTGTGGCATAACAGGGGAATTTTTTTTAAACAATTTTTCAAAATAGAGAAATGAATCTTTTATAACCGTTTTCAAAGAGCATTTATTTTGAAATCCCACATCAGATTTGGATACAACTTTTTTTTACATGAACTAGAGGTGGTGTAGTAGTCATGTGTCCACATCAGAAGCTGGCATAACAGGGGAATTATTTTTAAACACTTTTTCAAAATAAAGGAATGAATCATTTATAACCGTTTTCAATGAGGTTTTATTTTGAAAAAAAGCTTTTTTTTTTTTACTATTTTTCAAAATAGAGGAATTAATCACTTTTATCAATTTTCAAATGGGGTTTTATTTTGAAATTCCACATCAGATTTGGGTTAACCTTTTTTTTACATAAACTAGACAAGGTGTACCACTTTTTTTAAAAAACATACAGGATCTACTTTAAAATTTTCCAAAATTCCTTGTGATTTCTATGTTTTTGGATCATTAATTTATAAATTTAAAAAAATTGCTGTTAATAAAAGTTTCACATAAATTTCCAGCAGTGGTATGCTTTGTAATAGAGCTAAAAATCACCCAGGACTCACAGAATAACATCTTTTCTTTAGGCATTTAAACCATTTTTAATAATTTTTCATTTGGAAATACCAGCTAAAATGGCTATAAAGTATTAGTAGATTACTTTTGAAGTCCAGTTTCAACATTCTTTACTTAAATTATCAGTCAGAAGGTCAGAAACCACGTTTCAGGAACTGGCTTTTATTTTGAAAAAGTTCACTTCCGCTGTTACCATAAGTTAAAATGGCTATAAAGTATTAGTAGATTAGTTTCTTAGCTCATTTTTAACAATCTTTATTTAAATTATTAGTCAGAAAGCACGTTTCAGCGAGTGGCTTTTATTTTGAAAAAGTTCGCTAGCGCTGTTACCGTAAACCTTGGTATGCGTGCGCCTCCGCAAATCGAGTGAGGGCCAAAGACTGTATATATAGCTCACCAAAGACTGTATATATAAGGGTCTCACTTTACCGTCAATTTCCGAGTAGAGGCTGGCTGTGGTACCGCGTCACTCGAAGCGCCCCCTCCTTTCTGTTTACAATCGTTAGCATTGGTGCTAATAGTTATTTCGGCGTCTGCAGCATTACCCTCCTCAGTCTGAGACAAACTGAAAACACTCATCTTACTCAGCACCAAGTTTACTCAGCGCCAAGTTTACTCAGCGCTTTGTCAACTTTGAAGCCCAGAAATGGAGATTCGGTAACTTCTTCGCGGGCCGCGGCGGACATAAAACGCACCAACTGCCAGACGGATTGAACTCCAGTGACGTGACACGCTCAAGTCAGTTTGTGGCCGCTGCAGTTTCTATCTGTCCTCCCTAATACACTGACCCTACTCCAATGCTCAGGCAAACCTGTAAGAGCAACTGTTGTTGTCTGTGATGAAGATGAACAAAAAACAACACACGAGCCTCACTGATTAACTCCTCCCTCAGCCCAGAGATAGATAGAGAGAGATGCAGGTCTCTGGCTTGAACAGGAGAGCAAACTGAGCTTGAATTATTGTGTTTTTATCATCGACATATAAATCTATGGACATAGCCCGCCCATTTGGAAATACATATTCAGAATGATTCAAAATGGGAGGTTCCCACCGCCTCCATTTTGGCCGTGACACACGCTTCTTCACGCCCAGACAATCCATAAATGGGAAAAGAGGTGGAGCAGAGGGTGGGGCAGTGAGAGTTGGAGATAACAAAACCAATATAGGAAGCTAAACTGAGCTAACACACGAAGCTAAGATGGAGAACCGAGACAGTGAACCACGCAGCTGTCTGGCTTCCGTGCGAGGCAGCAGCGTTGGTCGTCTGTGGAGCTGTAATATGGACTGTACAAATACAAGCAGAGCCTCAGACCGCTGCGATCTGAGCCGTGCGCGCTGGCTGCTTACACAATGTCCCGCTCCGCTCCACTCCGGGGGAGTTCAGCGGGACCTTAGCTGCATGCTAACTGGAAGCTAGTGGAGTTTTTCGGGCGCTTTTAGCGAGAGAAACGCAGTTGAGCGACTCCAAAGTGTAACGAGATCAGCTCAAACAGCTGGATTGTTTCTGTAGTCTCCCTCAGAGAGTTCCACAGGCTACAACCACAGCGTCAGACAGTAGTCAAGCAGCCGCGCGTCCCAGCTCCCTCGGGAGTAGGGAGCGTGCGGCTGCCTCTGTGTAGAGATGCCGGGCGCCCGCCTCGCTGGACTGCGTGCCTCCGCAAGGATTAAGCAGCACATTCGCGGATCTCTGATCGCAGGCCGCTGCTGGTAAAAGGAGCGGCACGTTGCCCAAACTCGGCAAACCTCCATTCTGCAGCGATGACCTCGTGGATCTTCGTCCCGAAGCCTCAGCCTCGGTTAGCTTACCTAGCTCGAGTTATGGTACCCAGTCAGCCCCACGAACACGTTATATTTCAACCCATCTTTGACCAAGCAGTGTTATGTTAAACACAAAGCATCTTCCCCCATTCAACCAGCGAAATGAAGTACAGAAATATAATTTTACTTACTGATAAAAATGAAGCAGAGACTTCTTGGATTGTCTCTTGGTGCAAACAATTCCACAGCTTTCCCTCTTTGTCCAAATAATTCCATGATTAACATCCAAACACGAACACGCAGAAAACAACTAAAGTTCAGAGAGTCGAAATGGCCAAACATCTATTAACGTGAGGCTGAGGCCTTGCTTGGAGCTAGCTGCTTATGCTAGCTCTGAAGCTAGCTCTGACGCTTGCTCTGACGCTCATGCTTCCTGTCAATCAAATCTAATTATTCATAATTTCAAGCATTTTATTACACCTAAACAAAAGAGTTACAAAAAATCCACCCCCCTCAGAGTTGTCAGGAGTATAAACTAGACCTATTAAACACAAAATGGAAAATTGAACCAGGCTGTAAAGATCTTTTTTCCAGCTGTGAAGTTGGCATTTTTAACATGGGGGTCTATGAGGATTTGCTCACTTCTGGACTTCTTATATATACAGTCTTTGTGTTTGCCGTTGTTTTTAATGTTTTCTTATTTATTCACTCTTAACTCATTTGTCCCCTTGCAGCCCTTTCTTCCCGATTGATCATGCTGTTACTGCAATACATAATCCAAATATTTAAATAACACTATTTCAAACTCAAGGGGAACGTCAAACACCAAAAGTTCCTCTTGTAAGATAAAATCAGCACGTTCTGGCAGAAAGACCACCATTCTTCTGCCAGGCTGCTGTCCAGGACAAGTTTAGTGTTTTTTATAATATGGTCTTTTATGATAATATGTAGGATATGTACTTTACAATCTATGTACATCTGTCTTTATAACACTTTTTTCCTATCCACAGGTGCTGCTCTGTTATTTTATTTTGGTATTGTTTCAATAAAAGAATGACAAATGATTTAAGTTTGTTTTTTTACACACAAATGAATTATTCCCAAATATCTATAAAAAACATCTTCAAACTTAGTAATTTAGTTAATTATGATTTGATTTGATAATGTTGGAGCCTCCCAGGTTTATTTTAATATTAAGATCTTTACACAAAGCTTCCTCACGTTTTGCCGCATTCAAAGAAATTCCAGTAGTTGAGGAAAAAAGTTTATTGTTTTTTACAAACATTTTTAATGTAACATGACTGTCATTAAATTTATAGAAATTAAAAATAAAAGTGCATAAAAGAAGCCCAGAGAGCTGCACAGTCTTTTAGAGAGGAATACAGGGTTGAGGGGAAGAACATTGTCAGCAGTGGTTTGGCTACAGATGGAATTATTAAACAAAATGACATCAATAACACATCAGGCATAACAGTCTGGGATATGTTTGTACTTTTGCTTTTTTTGTTGCTGCCACAGTGGATGAGGACATCAGGAGCAGCTCTTCCTCTCAGAGAGTGGAAAAAGAAGGGGAGAAGGTCTTTCCAGCGCAGTCCGCCCCTACCGAACCAGGAGACACGGGCTTCAGAGAGGCCAAGGTTGTCTCCAGTGGTTTGTGCAGCTCTCTGGGCACCACGCCTCACGTAGCTGTCTCTGATGATCCAAATGGCTGTTGATACAAAAACATATATAATTAATGACAGAGAAAACAATAATATAATTAATCACAGAGAAAAAAGTAATAAAATATGACAGCTCAACAGACCAATCTGTTGAAAGTACATTACTATTACTATTCTACATGGAGCTATGGAGACAGTTACTTACATTTTGTGCTTTGTGTAACCGATGTCGTGGATGTCCAGGCAGCCGTGGTGACCTTGTCACAGATCTATGAAAATAAAGTGTTGTAATAAATGACTGTGAAACTTTTAACCTCCCAGACCTCAATTAATGATTCATAATTCTGACATACTTTGCAGAATTGAATAGGGTCAAAGTAAAAGAAATCGTTAATGGTAGCTGTTGTTAATCAGCTATGGCACATTCCTTTTTAGATCATGCTGAGTTACGCTAATTTAGTCATCTCTCTCTCTATATATACATGTCTTTACCTTTATTTTCACATTACTGTTAGTGTTGTCCTTTGTTGTTCTCATGTCTCATGAGCCTGTTGGTTTTAGCGTGTCATATTGTGTTTATTTTATCTGTATATCTCTTCTTGGGAACTGTACTAAGAATACAGGATAAATGCTACTTCACTTGTGACAACAGTTTTTGTAAATGGAAGAGAAGTATTAAAAAATTAACTTTAATAAGTCTTTAGCTTGATGACTTCTCTCAAACACTAACAACTGAGTAAAAAAATACAGAAAAATTGCCTTTTTATTTTTTTTATCATTTAACCGTTTATTAAACAGAAAAAAAAACATTTAGATTAAAAACTCATTCAAAAGAGAGTCCTGGCCAAGATGGGCAGCAGCTCAGCAGCAACAATAATCAACACAAGTGTGGAAAACCGTTTCCACATCATGAAACAAAAGGACATTAAGATAATCAGCCTGAAGAAAAAAAGGATCATTTCAGAAACGTCTTTTTTCTAGTTACATATTAACTTACCGATTGTTTTTTTTTCCAGATGATTGTGTTTGCTGGGAAAATCCCCCGCTATCCTCCTCCGTCAGCTACAAACTCCAGTCTGAGGCTCGGCTTTAGCTCCCTAGCTCCAGGTTAGCTTTGCTAGCAGCTAGATTGCTACCTCAGTGGTTAGCTCCGTTAGCTTAGATGCTAACTTCGGGTAAGCTGGCTACAATCAGGCTACAACCAGGTTACATCATTTCCGTTTGATGCGCCACCCTCAGCTCCACCTTTTCACCCATTTTGGGATTTTTCGGTAGTGACGACACGAATTATACAAATTACATGGCCACGCAAAGAAGTGGGCGTTATCCGTCCATCTTATATATACAGTCTTTGTACTGGACCCACCCCCAGTGGATGAGGGGAGAACTGCAATTTTTGCCACTTCCGTGTTTGCCTCATTTGTGAGCCAGACGGGTTCCCCCTTGGTTTTTATGCACTTCTTCTGCTCCAAAGCATGAATGTTAATAGCTGAGATATTGCATTTTAATTTAGGGGAATTACTATTTTTTGTTGTTGGCCTATTAAAAAAGATTTAACTGACTTAAAAACAATAACTGGAAAGGCTACAGGGAGTAGAATAGAATAGAAATAGAATACAAAATCCCTTTGTTGTCCCTCAGTGGGGAAGGTTTGGTGTCACAGCAGCAATGATATTCATTACAGGAGCAAAAAAGGAGAGTAAATGTTAAAAATAAAGAGTAAACAACAAGAAAACAAAATAGAAATACTTAAAATTCAAAAGATTACAAATTCAAAAATGTTGAATATATATACATATTTTAAGGAATAAAAAGATGTTAAAAATTAGACAAAATATGTAACCAATACCACTGATGTGTGTTGTATTTCAAATTTACTCGTTGAGCTCGTCTAAACGATAGAAACGTCGTATTCTACCTCAACATTTTAATTATTTCAGACCAGACTTAATTGAATCGAATCAAATCGAATTGTGATTAATCGATTCAGAGCCATATGAATCGAAATCGAATCGATTTAGGAAATTGGCCGCAATACCCAGCACTAATAATAATACAGCGTGTTTGTCATGCCCCTAGTTAAGTTGGCACTAGTTGCACAGCCGCTGTGTACTCACTGTCATAGTTGTGCACATACGGGGGAAAATGTACCATTTAAATCCTTTTCTCGTTTGCTTTGTGGAGCAGATGAAAAAGTGTCGACAATACGATTGTGTCAGGGTGAGCATGCCGTCACTGTATTGCATGTAACGCGCATGACTCTCACCCGGGGGTCTGAGGTTTGAATCCCGCCCGGGCCCACGTTTGTGCACCTTGCCAAACGATGAACGTCATTGACTGAAATTTTCAGCAAATTCCCAAGGGATCTGAAAAAGTGCAGTTCACTGCCATGTTGACATTACTGTGAAGGGGACAGGAAGTAGCACGGCTCTCTGGAGTTTATCAACCAGAACTAGCATTTGCTATCGTGTACAGGGTCCATTAAGCCTGAAGTTATGACTCCTTAGGGAAGGGTCCTAAAAAGTGTTACAGCCTAGAAGGCAGAGGGTAGCAGAGTCGCTCAACCGTAGTTTTCTGGCTAAAAGCGCCCACCAACCTCTGTTAGCTTTGGTTAGCTCATAGCTACATCAGCTCAGAGGTGTCAATCACCGTTTTGTATTTTCCGGTGATAGTGACACGGCTAAGATGGCGGTGGTGGGAGCCGCCCACTGGGCTCCAGTTCAGCTCTTTATAAACCTACGGGTGATGGCGTGGAGGGTTTGTCCATCTTATATAATAATTCTGTCACCTAAGTGTTTCCCAACAACAACAGAGCACGTGAAACAACTTACAAACAGAACGAAACATTCCCTCTGTAACACTCGGTGGCCCGACTCTGGCTTCACTTCCTGCTCAGCTGTTCGGACCCAAGAATGCGCGGTTCGTGAGCCGTTTGATGGATGGATCATGATCCAGTCCATAAGAACCATGCTGTTTTTTCCAGGACAGTTCCTTTCAGAGGGTATTAAGATTTACTTTATAGTTGTGATTAGTATGTGAGCAGCATTGAAGTTATCACCAAAATGGTTTAAAAACATCTCAAACGGTACTTTTACTAAACTAGAACCCAGAGACGCTGGCCGGCAGGGGGCGCCATAGATATAAATATATCACTAGATGCCTTATGGTGCGTTCGACTTGTCCTCGGAACTCGGAAATCCCGACTTCCGAGTAGGAAAAATCAAATAAAACGCCCTGCAAAGTCGGAACTCCCAGTCGAAAACTCGGACGTTTTTCAGAACTCTGACCTCGAAATCCAAGATGGCAGCGCCCTCGAAAACTGCTGTTTAGGTAGCTCTTAACGAAAAACATACGACTAATAAACAAAACTTTTAGTTTGTTCAAATTAGAGATGCAAGCGCTACATGTAACTTTTATTTCAAACACACTCTTATATGTGTGTCTTGTAAAATAAACAGACAAATCGAACGCACCAACAGTCCATCATTCGTGTTTGTTTTTTACCTATTTGACCTGATAAAAAAGTAAAAAATAAAATAAAATAAAAATAAAAAAGTCAAACTGAATAATTGGAATTCCAACTTCTCCGACTACGGAAACCAGAACGCTGTTAACTCGGGTGTGACGTCATTCCTAGTTCCGAGTTCCGACTTCCGAGGTAAATCGAACGCACCATTACCCGCGCTGTTCGTCGATTGGACGAACGTCCCTAACGCGGCGGCCATCTTACTTAGGACAGCTGCCCCCATTCATAACATTGGTGTCAATGGTGCATGTACTATTTAAGCAACTCTAACTTGCTCAACCGATTTTCAAACGGTTTGGTTTGTTATAAACGCCAGAGATGTGGCTGTGAAATATGACGGATTTGGCCCGTGAATTTAAAAATGTGAAAGTATGTCCTATCAAGCCTATGTGCTATAAGGTTTGTAATAATGCAACCCGCTTGTAAATCCGTTAATATTTAATCGAGTTAAGAGTGTTTTTGTTTAAGTTGTTCACTCACCTTCCATCTGCTACCATTGAGAACGGAACGTAAGCTGTCCGAGGTAAGATGGCCGCCGTGTAGGGACGCTGTCGACTCCCAGTTAAGGCATCTAGTGTTTATAGGATATCTATGCGACTCCTCCTGAGGTGTACTTCCGGGTGAAAACAGAAGCACTTCTGGGCTGGAGCGGTCGGTTCTGTTTGGGTCAGCATGGTGAAATGTGTCGTCTCTGGCTGTCCGAACCGCGTGGAGAACCACAGCGGGTTCTTCAACAGAACCCAGAAACGGTTCTTCAGGTTTCCCAAAGACCCGGCCAGGGTTCAGGTAGGACCAGATACCCGTCCTCAGGTGGTTTCAGTCCGGACCAGCATCAGTCGGATTCCCGCGGTTCTAGTTTAGGTTTTAATTAAAATCGGTCCTTCTGGTTCTGAAGAGTCCGGGTCCAGGATCAGAACAGTTTCGTGTTCAGGAGATCAGGTCCAAACCTGGACAGAACCTCCATCAGGTTCTACAGATTGATGGTGTTGGTTCCGTTCTCATCTGGTGACCCCGGTCCGGTTCTCGGGAAGACCCGGTTTTCCCGAGAACATCTTGGGACCGGGTCCGGTGTTCCTACCGAGGCGGGTAGCACACCTGGATGCACCTTACCCACTCGGATGAAACTACGGAAGCCCATTCCCGCCACAGGAAGGATTTTCCATATGAAACCTGAACAAACATGTAAATGAATCAAACTCCAACCACATGAACTACCTCCACCTGCCCGGTTCCGTTCCCACAGCTGATGGATTCAACTCTACAAGCTCCTACAGCTCCAGCTGGTTCAACATCTGTTTCCATAGAAACAGACACACCTGAATTAAATTCATTTGGTTTGTGATTCATAGTTATTCCTTCCTGACAGGAACATTTTCCAGGACAGAAAGCATTCCCAGAGCCAGGATTCAGAATACTCCATGTTCTCTTTGGGGTTCGGGTTTAAAAATCCCCATCATTCATTTTAGCAGGTGTAACTTTAACGACTCACCTGTATTATTTTTATTTTATTTTCACGCTGATGACACAATCATTTACTGTTTTGGAACATCTCCCACTAAAGCTGCTGAATTCTTACAGAAAGCTTTTAATGAGGTCCAACAAACACTTCTGCAGTTAAAATTGGTCCTCAATGCTGACAAGACTAAACTAATGTTGTTCTCAAACTCTAAAAAAAGACCTCTAAGTATGCCCTCAGTGACCACTCTGGAGGGAAATATCATAGAGGTGGTCCACACATACAAATACCTTGGTGTCTGGCTCGATGACTCCCTCTCCTTCAAGCCCCATATAGATAATCTTGTGAAGAAACTCAAACTCAGACTGGGTTTCTTTTTTCAAAATAAACTGTGTTTTTCTTTTGAGGCAAAAAAACGACTAGTTACTGCAACATTTCTGTCTGTTCTGGATTATGGAGACCTTTTGTATATGAATGCCTCAGCACAGTGTCTTGGTAAGACTGATGTGGTTTATCATGCCTCGCTGAGGTTTATCACTAACTGTAGACCACTGACCCATCATTGTGAATTGTATTCTCGAGTGGGATGGCCTTCTTTGTCTACCAGGAGGTTGGCACATTGGTACACTTTCATTTACTAGGCCATGCTTGGATTACTACCCAACTACAGCTGTAACTTAATCTCACGGAGAAGTATAACTTCTCACAGTCTGCGTGCAAACGATCAGTTGTTCCTCTGTGTTCCGTTTGCTCGCACTGAACTGGGTAAAAGGGCTTTTGTTCACTCTGCTCCTTCTGCATGGAACAGGCTGCAGGAAGACTGGAAACTAACCGAGCTCATCTCCTTGAATACATTTAAAACCAGACTGAGAGCCCTTGAGACAGATTCCCTGCTGTGTTGTAATTGCCTTCTGTAATTCTGTACATAACATGTCTGTGTAACTGGAATATATATATATATGTTGTAACTGTAACTTTTGCTGCCTCTTGGCCAGGACTCCCATGAATATGAGGTTTTTAATCTCAATGGGACCTTCCTGGTTAAATAAAGAGTAAATAAAAAAAAAAATTATAATTCACCTGTATGGCTCCGTTCTCATCATGCAGTCATTTATATTTTTGTAGAAACCACATTCACACCTGATCACATGACCTATGAAACAGCTAAATGCCTCCACAGCTCGTCTCCATGGAAACCAGTGATGTGGTGACTGGTTGGTGGTTGGCACCTGTAACCTGCTGGTTCTGTGCAGGTGTGGCTGGCGGCGCTCCGAGAGACGGATAAACTAAACTCCATCGAGCAGCATTTGATCTGCGAGGATCACTTCCTGCCTGAGGACGTCTCCACCAATGGAGTCAGCAGCGATGCCATTCCCATCATGCCTCCCTGCCTAGATGGGCCCCTGGGCATGATGGGCCCCTGGGGGGCGGAGCCAGAAGAGGAGGAGGATCAGTGGGCTGCTGGGGGGGATGACATCGAGGATGAAGGTGGAGGTGGCGTTCCTTTTAACACCAAACTTCCTGAGCCAGAACTTCCCCCTTTGGATCCACCAGAACAGGTCAGACATTCTAACAGAACCTTTACTGGTAACTAACACGGTCCCAGGAAAACCATCTCCTCTGGTCATGAACCAGGATAGATCCAAACGACCAGAACCAGAATCACCACTATAGACAGAACCCCTACAGTCTAACGGTTCCCACCATTTCCTGTGGGATTCCTGAGTTTGTGTGTGAGTGTGTGTGCGCGCGCGTGCGCGCATGTGTGTGTGTGAGCATGTGTGTGTGCGCGTGTGTGAGTACGTGTGTATGCGTGAGTATGTGTGCGTGTGTGAGTACGTGTGTATGCGTGAGTATGTGTGCGTGTGTGAGTACGTGTGTGTGTGTGAGCATGTGTGTGTGCGCGTGTGTGAGTACGTGTGTATGCGTGAGTATGTGTGCGTGTGTGAGTACGTGTGTGCGCGCGTGTGTGTGTGTGTGAGTGGGTGTGTGGGCGTGTGTGTGTGTGTGTGTGTGTGTGAGTACGTGCGTGCGTGTGTGTGCGTGCGAGTGCGTGTTTGAGTACGTGTGTGCGTGAGTACTTGTGTGTGTGCGTGAGTACGTGTGCGTGTGTGTGTGAGTACATGTGTGTGTGTGCGAGTGCGTGTGTGTGTGCGTGTGTGTGAGTGCGTGTGTGTGTGAGTACGTGTGTGTGTGAGTACGTGTGTGTGCGTGCAAGTGCGTGTTTGAGTACATGTGTGTGTGAGCGAGTACGTGTGTGTGTGAGTGTGTGTGCGAGTACGTGTGTGTGTGTGTGAGAGTGAGTGTGTGAGAGTGTGTGTGTGCGTGTGAGTATGTGTGAGTACGTGCGTGTGTGTGTGTGTTTGCGGTGTGTGTGTGTGCGTGAGTGTGTGTGTGTGCGTGCGTGTGTGAGTATGTGTTTGAGTGTGTGTGTGAGTACGTGTGTGTGCGTGCGTGTGTGTGTGAGTACGTGTGTGTATGTGCGTGCGTGTGAGTGTGTGTGAGTGTGTGTGTGTGTGTGTGCGTGAGAGTGTGTGTGTGTGTGCGTGAGAGTGTGTGTGTGCGTGAGAGTGAGTGTGTGCGTGCGTGCGTGAGTATGTGTTTGAGTGTGTGTGTGAGTACGTGTGTGTGCGTGCGTGTGTGTGTGAGTACGTGTGTGTATGTGCGTGCGTGTGAGTGTGTGTGTGAGTGTGCGTGTGTGTGCGTGTGTGTGCGAGTGTGTGTTTGCGTGCGTGAGTATGTGTTTGAGTGTGTGTGTGAGTGAGTGTGTGTGCGTGTGTGAGTGTGTTTGTGTGCGTGCGAGTGCTTGTTTGAGTACGTGTGTGTGTGAGTACGTGTGTGTGTGAGTACGTGTGTGTGTGAGTACGTGTGTATGCGTGAGTATGTGTGCGTGTGTGAGTACGTGTGTGCGCGCGTGTGTGTGTGAGTATGTGTGTCTGTGTGTGTGCGTGAGTACGTGCGTGTGTTTGAGTACGTGTGCGTGCGAGTACGTGTGTGTGTGAGTGTGTGTGCGTGTGTGCGTGTGTGTGTGTGAGTGAGTGAGTATGTGTGCGTGTGTGAGTACGTGTGTGCGCGCGTGTGTGTGTGAGTATGTGTGTCTGTGTGTGTGCGTGAGTACTTGTGTGTGTGCGTGTGTGCGCGAGTACGTGTGTGTGTGTGTGAGTGAGTGTGTGTGTGTGTGTGTGTGCGTGTGAGTGAGTGAGTGTGTTTGCGTGTGTGTGAGTGCGTGCGTGCGTGTGTGTGTGTGAGTACGTGTGTGAGTACATGTGTGTGTGAGTTCATGCGTGTGTTTGAGTACGTGTGCGTGTGAGTACGTGTGTGCGCGTGTGTGTGTGAGTATGTGTGTCTGTGTGTGTGCGTGAGTACTTGTGTGTGCGCGCGCGTGCGCGCATGTGTGTGTGTGAGCATGTGTGTGTGCGCGTGTGTGAGTACGTGTGTATGCGTGAGTATGTGTGCGTGTGTGAGTACGTGTGTGCGCGCGTGTGTGTGAGTATGTGTGTCTGTGTGTGTGCGTGAGTACTTGTGTGTGTGCGTGAGTACGTGTGCGTGTGTGTGTGAGTACATGTGTGTGTGTGCGAGTACGTGTGTGTGTGAGTGTGTGTGCGAGTACGTGTGTGTGTGTGTGAGTGAGTGTGTGAGTGTGTGTGTGTGAGTACGTGTGTGCGCGCGTGTGCGTGTGTGAGTACGTGTGTGTGTGCGAGTGCGCGTGTGTGTGCGTCGTGTGTGTGTGCGTGTGAGTATGTGTCTGTGTGCGTGCGTGCGTGTGTTTGTGTGTGTGAGTACGTGCGTGTGTTTGAGTACGTGTGCGTGTGAGTACGTGTGTGTGCGTGTGAGTATGTGATTACGTGTGTGTGTGTGAGTACGTGTGTGTGTGCGAGTACGTGTGTGTGTGCGAGTGTGTGTGTGCGAGTGAGTATGTGTGTGTGTGTGTGATTACGTGTATGTGTGTGTGAGTACGTGTGTGTGTGCGAGTGTGTGTGTGCGTACGTGTGTGTGTGAGTACGTGTGTGTGCGTGCAAGTGCGTGTTTGAGTACGTGTGTGTGTGAGTACGTGTGCGTGTGTGTGAGTACGTGTGTGTGTGCGAGTGTGTGTGTGAGTACGTGTGTGTGTGCGAGTGTGTGTGTGAGTATGTGTGTGTGTTTGTGTGTGTTCTTGTCTAGCTATCTTAGTGAGGACCATAATGAGTTTTTCACCTTTAAAGTGAGGACATTTGCCCGGTCCTCACTTTGGTGCAATCTTCCTGAGCTCTACTGGTTAGTTTTAGAGGAATGGTGTGAATTAAGTTTAGTTTAGGTTAGGGTTAGGAATAGATCAGCATTGGTTATGGTTAGGATTAGGGTATGGGTTAGGCATAATACAGCCACAAAAATTAACAAAAATGAATGGAAGTCAATGGATGGTCCTCACTAAGATGGCTAGACAAGAGTGTGTGTGTGTGCGTGAGAGTGAGTGTGTGAGTGAGTGTGTGTGTGAGTGAGTGTGTGTGTGTGCGTGAGAGTGAGTGTGTGTGTGAGTGAGTGTGTGAGTGAGAGTGTGTGTGTGCGTGAGAGTGAGTGTGAGTGAGTGTGTGTGTGTGTGTGCGTGAGAGTGTGTGTGTGTGTGCGTGAGAGTGTGTGTGTGCGTGAGAGTGAGTGTGTGCGTGAGTGAGTGTGTGTGTTAGTGTGTCTCATGTTTGACTTTTTGTGTTTTGACCTTCAGGACTCAGCTGTTCAGCGGTCACCTGGACACCAGGCCTTCAGGTAAACGATAATTAAGGTGTTTTTTTGGACCCTGCAGCTCTTTAATCAGCTGATGAGTTTCATCTGATCTGTTCCTCTCAGAGGGGCGGAGCTTGAGGAGCAGAGGGTCAAGGTGGTCTCCAGAGAAGGTCAGTGCTGTTTCTGCTCAGGTTCCTCCGTGGAAGCTTCTGCCTCTCACTGAACCCGGTCTCAAACCCAGATGTGTCTCTGGGAGTCCTGACCCGCAGTTTCCTGGATTTGTTCCTGGAGGCCCCAAACGGCCTGTTGGACCTCCGTCACGCCATCGCTCACCTGCAGACCCGCCGCCGGCGAGTCTATGACATCACCAACGTGCTGCAGGGCATTCATATCATCGAGAAGCAGTCGGTCAACCACATCAAGTGGATGTGAGTCTGACCTGCTGGTTCTGAGCCCTCAGGTGACTGGTACCACAGAACCGGCACCAGTAGTTCTGCTGTGTTCTGTGGTACCAGGATGTGGTTCTGGTGCTGGAGAGGTTCTCCTCGTTAGTTCCAGAGTTCTGCTTTGGCTCAAAGAACAGGAAGCTGCACCAGAACCCAGTAGAACGTTTGGGCCCAGTTTAACAAGTGTTGTGGCTTTTCTCTCCAGAGGAACATGTCCTGTCTCCAGCTTTCTGGATCAGAACCACATCCAGGAGGAGATGGACAGCCTGAAGCTGGTGGAGGACACTCTGGACTCTCTGATCAGAACCTGCTCTCAGCAGCTGTTTGATGCAACCGACGACCCGAAGAACTCGGCATATCCTTTAATGACCCGTCTGTCCTGCAGGTTCTGACGAGAACATTGGACTGAACATTCCACTGAAATGTTTCAGAAGTCCTTCAGGAGGTCTGAGGTTCTGGACTTTGTCCTTAATGGGCCGTGCACATTGGCTTACGTGACCCTGGAGGACCTGAGCCGGATCGAGGTGTTTCTGGAGCAGACGGTGATCGCTGTGAAGGCTCCAGAGGAAACCAGCCTGGAGGTTCCTGCTCCAACTCAGGTAAACAGGAAGTGGGTTGGATCAGGAGTCCAGTTCTCTCTGATCACGCAACCTGATTTGGACCTGCAGCAGAACCATCAGGATTTATGTTCCGACCCTGTTTGTGGACTCTGCAGACCAGCATCCAGGTCCATCTGAAGGGCGGATCGGGTCCCATTACGGTGAAGACCTGCGATATCCGGTCAGGAGACGGAACCGGAGGCTTTGTGACTCTGGAGGAGAGTCGGATCAAGACAGGGCCGCTTCACCCAGGTAACGGACCAGAACCAGAGGTTTCACTCAACATTTTAGAGATCTTCCAGCTGTTCCCAACCTGACCTGCACAGCTATCAGACTGGTGCACGTGAAGGGTCTGGTAGATTAAAGTTTATAGAAACTATTTCAGAACATTTAGCAGATCGACCATCTGGGCCCATAAGAGTTGGGTCGGAACCACCTGGAAGCTCCAGGTCTGGTTCCTGGTCTAGGGTTAGACCTCTGGGGAGTCAGGTCATTGTGGTTCTGAACCACTTTAGATGTGCTTGAGCTTCTGTTTTTAAGATGAATCCTGGTTCAGATCCTCAGAGCGCATAACCTTCAGCGGACCACCAGGGGGCGCCAGCTGCTGCAGGCCCACAGGGGCGGGTCATCTGGGACTCTGGACTGAGCCACTAGGCCGAGCTGAAGAACTCCTGGATCTTCTTCTGACCCTGTAGGCCACGGCGAGGTCATGCGGTCGTCATGGAGACGGAGGAGGAGGAGGATGATGGCACACTGGACTCTGAGCTGTAAATATTTGATGTGTTCTAGTATAAAGTTTGTTATTTGAACTTCAAGTTATTTTAAATAAAATCTAAAAAAAAAACACAAAGAAATCATTTTTAGTTTGGTTACAAAAAGTTTTTATCCATTTTCAGTTTGAGACAAAACCTCTGATCTCTGTGTAGCCGGGTTAGGGTCCCTTTGGTCTCCGGTACCTCTGAAGGATGGAGGAAGTCCTGCATTACTGGCTTTCTGAAGAACCAGGTTAGATAGACGAGCAACGAGCTGCAGGGTTACCTGATGCTGACCATGGTAACAGATCAATCTGTGTCTGATGTGATGTTCTGATCCTGCTTGGTCAGTTCTGCTTCAGAGTCGGTTTATTAGAAAGGAATGTTTCTGTGACTTCATCATTACGTTTGTTAAAACACACACATTTATCAAAACCCTGCTCCAATTGTTTGGCCTTGCTGGCTTTCCGTAGGTCCCACTCAGTTTCAGGTCTAAAGGGATCGGAGTCATGGTTGATAACAGCTGATCAGAACAGTTTAAAGGTTTTGATCACGGTTCGTCTGATTGGATCTTGAGACAGGACAGTTCATTCGTTGGCATCAAAGGTCATGGGTGGAGTTAAAACACTTCCTCTTCCTCACAGCCGTAATCTAAAAGACAAATCAGTCAACCAATCAGCTGTCAGGCATCAATCAGCCAATAACTGAATGGATCTTTATCATCAGACACTGACCTCTGACGAGCTGCAGCGCACTCACACACTCCTCCTCCACCTCGTCTTCCTCCTCTTCTATAGGGGGTGGAGCAGCTGTGGAGGTGGAGCCTAGGTCTGGGATGGCGTCTGGAGTTGGTTCAGCTTCAGGTTCTTTGGTCTCTGCTGCCGGGACGATGGCGTGCTCTACCTAAATTATACACATGAAGTGATTATGATTCAAGTGGAACTCACAAATCTCTGCTGCCTCCTAAAACCGTCTCAGCTGCTTCATTCTTGATAGTTTCAGGACCGTCCAGCGGCTGGTGAATTTGTTTTTGGGTGGGGCGCATTTTTTTATTTTTATTTTTTTATGTTAGTTCTTGTGAATGGTTTTTATCTTGAGAGGCGCTATATAAACAATCGTTATTTTCTTCATTTTGCAGGTCAGTTTTTCAGATGCGCTAACCACATATCACCACTAGGGAACGCCAAATTACCATTCTTATGCGTCACACAACTTGAAATCGACGGACTTTGTTGCTAAGTTAGCTACAAAGTTGTTCCAAAAACATGCTTCATATTGACCAATATATGCAAACCTCACACACACTAAACAGGAAGAGGCTCTTTTAAAGGATAGAATCCACGTTTTCTACCTCAACACCACCCAATGACTGCTAAATGAAAAGCAAAACAAGCTATTTTCATGAAGTCAAAAGCTAAATTCTGTCTTACCTTGCTGGTCAAAATAATCCATCTTATAGTAAAAAAATCCACTTGGTTCGTAGAATCCAATGATAAAAAGATGAAACTACTAGTTTTCTCCATAGTCAACGTTAGCAGCAGCTCCACAACAACAAAGGACGGTGAACTAGCCTGTGGAGAAATTTCCGGTTCTGTCTGGGCTGGGTGAGCTGACCAATCAGCATCCTCCTCCTGATCTGAGCAGACTCCCCCGTTTGCTTGCGATCGCAACCATGGCTGTGTCCAAATCTCTTATATATACAGTCTTTGGTCCAAATCCAGGGATTGCATGTTCATGAGTACCCGTCCTCATTGGTCTCAGGAGAACGTGTTCTTCCGTGACCACTTAGACCGGATGTTAACAGCTGTGAATGTGGACGTTCTAGCCTTAAATAAAAGTCCCGCCCCTACTCCTGTCACCTAGCAACTGCTTAAAGAAAATCTATTACAAAATATGGATCCACGATGCTGGATTATTCACGGTTAATTGTATCATTTATGTTATGATTTATGATTTACCAATGTTATGAACTGTAATGACGAACAAGAATACAAACACACATTACAGGCCTAATGAGAACGAGAAACGCCTAAAAACACAACCACTTCAGGCTTTTACTTTTTCTACAGTCACATTTGAATAAACTAGTCGTCCTGCTGCTCTACTGCTGCGTGTCCCGTTTCTACAGAAATCAATCCCGCAGTGCATCACGGGAATTATGGAGGTGAGGAGACCACGGAGACTACACCGCACCCGTTCTCAAAATCGGGGAAAAGAAGAACGCATTTCAAGACCGCATTCTGAGCATTCTTGGAATTTGGACGGTCTTCGACGCGGCGCTGTGACGTCACTGGTCTTAAAATCCGAACTCATGAGCACGCAACCCCTGGCCTGGCAAGCCATCCTATATATGTGTATATATAAACAAACTCTGCAAAGCAAGAATTGGTCTAGTTCACTAGGCTACGCACACAGCCTATGGGCGCTGACCAAAGACTGTATATAGACTGACGAGCGGTGGCGCCGCCATCTTGGATCGGTCGCGCGCCCCCCTCCCTTTGCAGAGACATTGAAGTGTCAGCATGTTAAATCAACCATAACTCCTTGAATACTGAACCGATTTTGATGCGGTTTTTTTCTCTGTAAACTTCACACATGTAGCTCTGATACAGGACACATGTTTGAACGTTTTTAATCATAATGGGTTTGCTGTGGATACATATGGGATTCTTATCCACTGCCTAGTGACAAAACCTATAGAAAAAAAGATCAAACACATAAAAATCACAGTCAAACAATGAGAATCAAAATAATTCAAAAAGGACTCTATACCAAGTGTGAGATCTGTGGTAGGTATTTATAAAAACACACTTAATATATGAAAGAGAAGCAGAAAGTACTAAGCCATTTTAATAAATACAATATAATTCTTATAACAATTTAAATAAATGAGTGTTTCATATACATATAGTACCAATATAACTCAAAGAGAGGGTGAGAGAGACAACAACTAAAACAAAGTCTGAATGACAAGAAATCGACAAACCATCTGTCAGAACTGACTGTTTAGTGATATTCTGGTTCTGTTGTATTTTTGTGTGTAGCTGAACCTATAACGCTCCACATGTGAGAATAAAACTTTAAGGCTTGTTTTCAATACTCAGACATCAATTCTGATTACTTTACAGCCGAACAGCACACGGGGAGAAAGAGAGAGAGAAAAAGAACTAACTGCTTAATAGAGTTAATTAATTTTATTTGTTTTGTCTTAATTTATCTGTTACTTGTGTTGAGAATGTTTTAAAATAGGAATTGAAAGCTTTACATGAGCTAAAACCCCTGGAAGAGGACTGCTTTGTAGAACTTTTATCTGGAGCTCCCCTTCTGCAGTTCAAGAGAGGTGAGTTTGGCCACGTGGTGCAGCCTTCTCTTCAGAACCACAGACTTAACCAATGAGATCAAGTCTGACAGCCGTGGCATCCAGCATGACAGCTACACATCTGTGTTTAGTTTGGTTTTTCTGGCCCAGCCCAGCCTCATCATCCACCAATCACAGCCTCCTGTAAAGGAACAGAAACATATTTAATATATTTGCATAAGTAATTTTCAAAAATTGGACATTAAGATTTGCTTTGTATTGTGTGTGGAGTGGGAGGGGCAAAAATAGAGTCTCTCTGAGGTACTTGTTTTTATATGCTGAAGTGAACACATTTTAAGCGTGTAGCGTGTGGACATTTCCACATTGTGGGGACATTTGGCTGGGCATCACAATGACAAAATGCCCTAAAACATGGTTTTAGAGGTATGGTGTGAATACACTTTTGGTTTAGGTTAGGGTTAGTGTTATGATGTTTAAATACTCACATCATCAGGCTGAGGTTAGTCTCTGGGAGGTCACAGACAGGATCTCTTTGGCTCTTCTGGATGTAGTTTTGCACTTTTCTGGTTAAAACAAACAAGCATAATGTTTGACAATAATATACTGTTTATAGTACACACCTGTGGTTCTCAGATTATATCAGGGGGCCTCTGGTGCTGTGAAAACTCTGGGGCACCTAGACATGATTCTTAGGACGTTTATTAAAATAAATTAATTTTTGACAAATATTATCAAGACAAGGTATGTGGGGGGATAAGTATTACACTCTGCCTTGTGATTGATAAAAGGATATGTACATTTATGAATGCTGATGGCCTTATGATACACTTACTGTTTGAAGGAGAACCAGGAAGCTGAAGATGAAACAAACTCCATCTGACACAGCCCAGTTCTAATCATAATAAATCAGCTGCAGGAAGCCTCACACTTCTTCCTCACATCTTTTGTGGGAAAACCTAGAAAACAAAAACAAGCAATTTGCAGATTAGTGTCTACCAATATTGTACAATGGAGGTCAATGCTATTTTCTTAATTCATCTTGTGTTATTACTACTATTCTGTTTACTTCTTCTTTAAGATTTCTTAGAACCTTTCTTTAACCTAAAAACTGCATTTCTATTGATAATGAACTAAAACTCCTCAAAGAGTAAAACCAGAAAAAAGTTCTGCGCATAATCCTCTTTAGCATGTTAGCTAACTATTCTCCAGTCAGAGGGGAGGGTCTGAGACATGAGCTATCTGATACCAGGAAGATTTGTTTGATTTCTACAGCAGCATTCTTGTGTCAGCTGTAACCTAAGTCAGTGTTTTGGAATAAATGATTAATAGTCTCATTTAGCCTTCACTGTCAGGGGAGCACCAGCAGTAAACATGTAGCTAACGTTAGCTAACTAGGAGGTGTTGCTGGTGGACACAAATATAGTACAACAAAGTTATATTTACAAAATACAAACAACAAAAATGCTCGAACTTACTTGTGAAAGTTATCCCCCGAGCCATGGTCTCAATAGTCCGCCGATTAGAGCAAGAATAAACCGCACAGAGCTCAGGCATCATGTTTACTGCTGCTGTTATGGTTCGTGTCTGCCGGAAGCCCGACCGATCTAAGATGGCGGCCGCATTTCCTGCGCCCAAGCGGCCAATAGGGGGTCTATCAATTATTATGTCTATGGCTGCGACCGCGAGAGGACACGTGACAGGAAGTACGTCGACGTTTCGGCCGTGTTAAAAGTATTAACTTTATTAAACTACAATTAAATGCAGATTACACACAGCACTTACAGCCCATAAGGTGTATAGATCGTTTAGTTTAAATTTGATGTTTTTTTAAATACATTTTGTGATTCCTCTCTTCTTCTTCCTCTTCCTGTGAGACTGGTGGGGCGGTGCCCTAGCGCCCCCTATGGACGAGCCGCCACTGTTGGAGACTCCGCCCACTTTGAGTCACATCACCATGTCATTAGCGCCATTACTGTAGATAATTAACTGATGGAATATCCCTTTAGGGTAGGGGAACTCAAGGTAAGTACAAAAGGTACTGACTCGTTAACTCGAGGTGAGAACTCGTTACATCATTTCCCTTTCTTCTGTGGGACTGGTGCGTGGCTGTTTACCTGAGGTGCTTTCTTCTTCTTTGGTGTGGAAGAAATGAGGCAACGGAACCTGAAACGGCAGAAGGCAAATAAAACCCTTATGAGACGCCATTGATCACGGCCTGGATGATGGATCATTGATGAACGGTACCTTTTCCTCATGATGGTGGCGCTGGAGGAGAAGTCGGGTTTGGTCTCGCTGGTCTTCCTGCGGCGGCGGCTGAGTCGTTTCTGTGTGGGGGTGCCACTGGGCAGGTCAGGGGTCGGCGTGCTGAAACCTCCTGTTGACCCATTCAGGTCTCTGAGGACGTCATAGTTGATCTTACTGGAGATCTTCTTCTTCTCTAGCATCTTCTCGATGGCCTCCCCCGCTGTTGATGCCTCAATCTGCTCACGTTTCTTGTACTTCTTCTTCTTCTGCAGGCAGAGGTCAAGATGGCATTGAGGTCCCTGTGCCAGAAAACCACGTGACCTGTTTCTCCTACCTTCTCCTTGTAGGTGCCCTGTTCTTTCTCCTTATTGATCCTCTCCTCCTTTTCTGGAAACATCAATTGATAATCGATCAGTTTCCAATGAGTCAGCAATCTGAATCAGGTGGTGTCACATGACTGTCCCACCTTTCTGCTCTTTCAGGTACTCCTCGTTCTGCCTCATCCACAGCTCCGTTTTCACCTGAACCTCCTTATCGTTCAGGATGTACTGCAGCAGGTAGAAGCAGCCAATCAGGAACTGACACTTCACATCCCCTAAACGCCATCTTTCACTATAAAAGTCTCAGGTGAGCTCACCTTTTCAATCTCCTGGTCATCGATGCCTTCCAGGTTCAGTTCTCCACTCTCTGGCGGCTCATCTGGAACAAACAGAGCCAATCACACATAGATGTCACCACAACTTGATGATGATGTCATACTGAAGTTTGGTGATGTAATGTGTTAAAGCAACACTAAACAGTTTAAGCTAGGCCTTTAAAAATGGGTTTAAGTGACTGAGCAGAACTTTATCCATCTTCACCTTGAACACCACTCTGCTGCCCTCTGCTGACCAGAAAACGCACTTAACAGTTTTGTGGAGCGGGTAGGTGTTCTATAGGGGGCTCTCTTTACTTGCTTTACAGCATTTAGCTGTTATGCTAGCGGTTAGCTTTTTCAGCTCGCTGACCGTCAATAAACACAAGAAGAAGAAAAATAAGAAGTTTGCTTTTTCTGTTGGCATCATGGCGGAGCCTGGAAGTAAAAGTAACAGAGTAATGTCTTTGGCGGTGAAGCAAAGAGCTAAAACCAGGGTGAACATCGGCGCGGCCTACGCTAGCTTGAGGGAGCTAAAGGAGGCTACAAAATCCCGGACTGACGGTGACCTGGCTTTGTTGCTGCTGGACTTGTAAGTAATAATACTTTTGTCCAACAGTGTGGATCTTTTTACTTCGTGGTTTATTTTAGTGTTGGCTCATGTTAGCGTTGTTTACGACAGTTGTAAATCCACTTTCAACCAGTTGGGTGGAGGAGCAGGAAACTGTTTAGTGTTGCTTTAACGTACCACCTGGTTTTATTGCGGCCTCTGACTTGCTGAAGGTCTGGAAGGTCTCCTGGAGGCCCAGGCTGGTGGCACTTGGCAGCTTTCCCAAGATGATGGAGAGGGGGGGGAGGAAAGCTCGTGGACCCTCCCTTTCAGGTTCCGCCTCCTGCTCACAAAACCCTTCATCTGTTTTCTTGCCATGCCCCTCTTCCTCCTGGATCACCTGACACAGGAAGTCCTGGGTCAGGTGCTGGGTGGCAGCATGGAGATCAGCGTCTTCACTCTCCATCTCCTCTGGTTCAGATGTGCAGGACAGAACGTCCTCATCCTCAGGAGCTGAAACCCAAAAGTACAGGACTTAAAGACTCCATCTGGACCTTCTTCTGACACAGAGCAGAACCAGGATTTAACGTTATCTTCTCCAGGTCCGGGTCACAGGGGCAGCTCCAGCAGAGAGGCCCAGCTCCACCCGGGTTCCCAAACCAGCCTGGAGATGTAATCTCTCCAGCATGTTCTGGGTCGACCTGCGGGTCTCCTGCTGGCAGGACATGCCTGAACCATCTCAGCTGGCTCTTCTGGATGTGGAGGAGCAGTGGCTCTACTCCAAATGAAGAGGTCACATGATCATCAGCTGTTTCTGAGGGAGGGAACGTGGTTACGGAACCTTAGGGTTCCACCTCTGCTGTTTGCAGATGATGTGGTTCTGTTCTACAAGCTGTAAACTTCAGCACATACTGGATCAGTTCAGAACAGTGGTTCCGTTACCTGGTTCCTACAGGTGGACCGGACCGGTGGTTCCGTTACCTGGTTCCTACAGGAGGAATGGTCCGGTGGTTCCGTTACCTGGTTCCTACAGGTGGACCGGACCGATGGTTCCGTTACCTGGTTCCTACAGGAGGAATGGTCCGGTGGTTTCGTTACCTGGTTCCTACAGGTGGACCGGACCGGTGGTTCCGTTACCTGGTTCCTACAGGTGGACCGGACCGGTGGTTCCGTTACCTGGTTCCTACAGGTGGAACGGTCCGGTGGTTCCGTTACCTGGTTCCTACAGGTGGACCGGACCGGTGGTTCCGTTACCTGGTTCCTACAGGAGGAATGGTCCGGTGGTTCCGTTACCTGGTTCCTACAGGAGGAACGGTACCCTTGGTTCCGTTACCTGGTTCCTACAGGAGGAACGGTCCGGTGGTTCCGTTACCTGGTTCCTACAGGTGGACCGGGCCGGTGGTTCCGTTACCTGGTTCCTACAGGAGGAACGGTACCCTTGGTTCCGTTACCTGGTTCCTACAGGTGGAACAGTCCGGTGGTTCCGTTACCTGGTTCCTACAGGAGGAACGGTACCCCTGGTTCCGTTACCTGGTTCCTACAGGTGGACCGGTCCGGTGGTTCCGTTACCTGGTTCCTACAGGTGGAATGGTCCGGTGGTTCCGTTACCTGGTTCCTACAGGAGGAACGGTCCCCTGGTTCCGTTACCTGGTTCCTACAGGTGGAACGGTCCGGTGGTTCCGTTACCTGGTTCCTACAGGGGGAACGGTACCCCTGGTTCCGTTACCTGGTTCCTACAGGTGGACCGGTCCGGTGGTTCCGTTACCTGGTTCCTACAGGAGGAACGGTACCCTTGGTTCCGTTACCTGGTTCCTACAGGTGGACCGGACCGGTGGTTCCGTTACCTGGTTCCTACAGTTGGAACGGTACCCTTGGTTCCGTTACCTGGTTCCTACAGGTGGACCGGTCCGGTGGTTCCGTTACCTGGTTCCTACAGGAGGAACGGTACCCTTGGTTCCGTTACCTGGTTCCTACAGGTGGAACGGTCCGGTGGTTCTGTTACCTGGTTCCTACAGGAGGAACAGTACCCTTGGTTCCGTTACCTGGTTCCTACAGGTGGACCGAACCGGTGGTTCCGTTACCTGGTTCCTACAGGAGGAACGGTACCCTTGGTTCCGTTACCTGGTTCCTACAGGAGGAACGGTACCCTTGGTTCCGTTACCTGGTTCCTACAGGTGGAACGGTCCGGTGGTTCTGTTACCTGGTTCCTACAGGAGGAACGGTACCCCTGGTTCCGTTACCTGGTTCCTACAGGTGGAACGGTCCGGTGGTTCCGTTACCTGGTTCCTACAGGAGGAACGGTACCCCTGGTTCCGTTACCTGGTTCCTACAGGTGGAACGGTCCGGTGGTTCCGTTACCTGGTGTGGACTGGTTGATTTCCTTGCTGTAGGCGGCGTAGATCCCGCTGAGTTTGGGTCGGCTCTTCTCCAGCTCGGTCTCGATCTCGTCTTTGTAGCAGCTGATTTCTCCTGATGGAACCAGAACAAACCAGATGAGTGTCTCAGGTGTTCCTCACAGCTCCTGCTGATGTTCTCCTGACAGACTGACCTTCCACTTCATCCAGCTTCCTGGCCAGCTCCTGCTCTAGCTGCAGGAGAGAACAAAGCCGAGTGACTGGTGGTTCTGATGGTACCTAGACGCTCTGGTCCAGAGTTCACAGGTTAAATACAGTCTCAGCATTTCTGACTCTGACTGGAAGAAAAAACTTTCACCATCGTAAAAAACACCAAAGTTTTCTGTCTTTAAAGTTTTGGGACGATGAAAGTTCCTTCCTGTGTTCTGATGATCAGTAAGCTGAACTGGGCCAAAGCCAGACCTCCAGATCTAAGCACCAGTCCACCTGAATGGAGCTACAGCTGATTGGCTGATAGATCACCACTCGTCTGCTACAGCCAATCAGAGACAAGAGATCTACCTGCTGCATCTTGGCTTTGTGCTGTCCAGCAGTGAAGGAGGGGGGGTCACACTCCTGCTCCAGGTCAACTCTCATAAACTCATCGATGGTCAGCTGACTAGTGGGCGTTTCCTCAAACTCTGTTAACCTGCAGAGAAGGATGGAGAGCTGTGATCTACTGGCCAGAGCCATTCCAGAGAGGTGGGATGGGTTGTCTCGGTAAAGGAGAAGTGCTCACACGTTGGAGGGTAACGAGTCTTTTGTGTGTTTAGAAAGTGTTTCAGATCTGGGAGTTCAGCTCATGAAAAGTGGGATCAAAATCAAAAGTGCTGTGTTTCTCTACAGGGATCCACTTGGATGGACCGAGTCCCGGCTCAGACCTCCTGACTGGGAGCTACTTGTGTTTACTGGGGTCAGTGTTCCTCACCTCTTCCTCAGAGTGGTCTGGCACACCTTCACCACTCCGATCACGTCTTTCACTGACCGACGAAACTTGTGCATCCGAGCTGCAACCAGGAGAGCTGGGGGGAGGGGGTTAGCATTTATGAAGTGTAAACAAAGTGTTCTGGTGAATGCTGTTGCCATGGTAACTGTGTTATACCTGCCCCACACAGTCCGGAGGGTCTTCGGCCCATGTGCATCCAGTCCCTCTTCATCCTCTGAACCAGACGGAGAGCTGTCATGGAGACCTCGTGGGTCTTGACCCCGAACTCCAGCATGTGAGCAAAGCGAGGGATGTACAGGCAGGGGTCTGAGGAGGAGAGGGAGGTCAGGTACCTGTCTGGCTGACGGATCTGTTCATCAGAACTGAAAGATCAGCTGATTCAGAAGGCCGGCTCTGCCCTAGCATGTCCCCTCGCTCAGGATGTGGGAGACAAAAGTAACAAAACCATGCTGGTTTTGTTGTTAGCACATTTCTCCTTCCATGTTCTCACTTCCTAGAATCATCTGATCCAGTTTATCACACAGGATTCAATATGCTTGTGTTTAACTGTTACTGACATGATTCACGCCAACATCAGTGCTGTAACACCTGCGCTATACCTGGCTGTACGTGTGTATGTCTGTGTCCTTACGCTGAAGGTGACAGTAACAGCCTGCTGCCGGTGGGTTTTTACCTGTACTAGTTTTCCTGCTCTCTGCCTTGACCAGAGCATTTCCTCTCTGTTTCTATTCTTGCTGCTGTTACACCACCATGTCTCCGCTCAGGCACAAACAGAAACTAAACAGAGATAACGGGTTATTCCTCCTCAGAACCTGAGCCTTCCTCAGGGTTCAGACAGGTGGACAAGTTGTTCCCAGGTAGATCCGACAGGTGTCCAGGCAGCCAGGTGTCACTCCAACCAGAACCAGGTGAACAATGATCCAGACCTAGCATCGGCCAGCAGGGGGCGCTGCTGCGCCTCTGAAGCTCTTTCAGAACCGACAATTAATCAGTAGAAGAAGAAGAAGAACATCTCGCGGAGGTGAAAGAGCCAAGATGGCGGCTGGAGGCGGACAGCAGGGTTCTAATCAGGCCCGAACCGAACCGGAACACCTGCTGTAATCAGGACCGATTCGGAGCATGTCCAATAGGTAAGAAACCCCCCGGTCCGGAGCCGGTGACCCGACCGGATCGGTTCCGTCTACCCGCTGCAGTCACGTTACGGTTTGATTCTGCAGCCAGAACCGGACCGAGGTTCTGGTCTGCAACGGAACCGGGTCACTTAAGTCACCTCGCGGTTTGGTTTGACCCCTAACTTCTGCTGAGCAGGAGCGGAACCGGAACCACGTGAGAATCAGTCACACGTTGTCCCGGTTCGAACCCAGACCGAACTAATGACGCAGAGCCCAAACGGTTCCGAGACGCCGTAGTCCCGGTTCCGTATAGTACCAGGTCCAGATTCTGCTGCTGGCACCAGAGAGACTAAAGATCCAGGTTAAGCTGCTTCTGGCTCATCCCTTTAGTTAGAGGTGGAACCACAACATGTTGTTTATTTATCGGTTGGTTTGTTTTTCTGATCATCTGAGACAGGATGAGGTCACACTGTGAGAGGGTGGCTCCGCCCACTCTGTGAGGACGAGGTCATGGCAGCAGAACTGTTCTCCACCAGCCTTCCTCACAGTGACGAGGAGGAGGTGCTGGAGGTGAAGAAGAGCTTCATCCAGCTGAGTGAGCCGGACCCGTCTGCTGACCGGTCCGACCAGCACCACCTGGATCAGACAGGTGACGATGACGGCGACAACGAGGAGAGATACAGCTGGCAGGCAGCCCACCCCACTCTGAGAGAGAGGTAAACAATAACAACACAATAACAACCAGAGAGGTAAACAATAACAACCAGAGAGGTAAACAATAACAAGACGATAACAACCAGAGAGGTAAACAATAACAACCAGAGAGGTAAACAATAACAACCACAGAGGTAAACAATAACAAGACAATAACAACCAGAGAGGTAAACAATAACAACCAGAGAGGTAAACAATAACAACCAGAGAGGTAAACAACAACAAGACAATAACAACCAGAGAGGTAAACGACAATAACAACCAGAGAGGCTAACGACAACAACCAGAGAGGTAAACAACAACAAGACAATAACAACCAGAGAGGTAAACGACAACAACCAGAGAGGTAAACAACAACAACACAATAACAACCAGAGAGGAAAATGACAACAACCAGAGAGGTAAACGACAACAACCAGAGAGGTAAACAAAAACAACCAGAGAGGTAAGCATCCTGGTTGGGGGAGCAGAGGCGTAGTAACGGTTCTGTCAGCAGGGGGAGCTGTTGTCACCTCAGCCTGTTTGTCCTGCAGGAACGCTCTGATGTTCAACAACGAGCACATGGCTGATGTTCACTTCATCGTGGGCCCTCAGGGAGAGACCCAGACGGTCCCGGCTCACAAGGTACAGAACTTGGTACCATGCGGTTCTGGTGTTTCAGCAGTTTGAAATGATCACTGATTCTGAGCTTGGGCCTGTTCTTGTGTCCTTTGATCGGACTTGTTCTGGCCCGGTTCTGTTCATGTTGCAGTATGTTCTGGCAGTTGGCAGCTCTGTGTTTGGAGCCATGTTTTATGGAGACCTGGCAGAGGAACAATCTGAGATCCATATTCCTGATGTGGAGCCGGCAGCTTTCCTCACCCTGTTGAAGTGAGTTCCAGCTCCAGAACAAGTCCATACGTGGTCCATCTCTTCACATGTCCGTCCAGCTGCAGCCCCATCTTGTGGTGAATGAAAAATAGTGCAGCTTCATTCAACAATAACGTTATACCAAAGTGATGCCGTTAGCTGTAGCTAACAGAAACAGAACATCCACTTCCTGTTTACTAACTAGCTAGCAATAGCATTTTAGCTGAGCTGGGTCTAATGTCCTCATTGTCTCCTTTGTCTCAGGTACATGTACAGCGATGAGGTGGAGCTGGAGGACGACAACGTCCTCACCACGCTTTATGCTGCTAAGAAATATATTGTTCCAGCTGTGGCCAAGGCGTGCGTTAGCTTCCTGGAGACGAGCCTGGAGGCAAAGAACGCCTGCGTGCTGCTGTCTCAGAGCCGGCTGTTTGAAGAGGCGGAGCTAACACAGCGCTGCTGGGAGGTGATTGATGCACAGGCAGAACTCGCGCTGCGTTCTGAAGGATTCTGTGAGATTGACCGGCCTACACTAGAGATCATCCTGCAGAGAGAAACGCTCCACGTCCATGAGTTGGTGGTGTTCCAAATGGTGTTAAACTGGGCTGTGGCAGAATGCCGGCGGCAGAACCTCCCAGTGACCCCTCAGAACCAGCGGTTGGTGCTGGGAAAGGCGCTGTACCTGGTCCGGATTCCCTCCATGTCACTGCAGGAGTTTGCAGACGGGCCGGCGCAGTCGGAGATACTGACGCTGGGCGAGACTCATAACATCTTCCTGTGGTTCACCGCCACCAACAAGCCCCACATGGACTTCCCCGTGGTGAAACGGTCTGGCCTGGTGCCGCAGAGGTGCCATCGCTTCCAGTCCTCTGCGTACCGCAGCAACCAGTGGCGCTACAGGGGGCGCTGTGACAGCATCCAGTTTGCTGTGGACCGCAGGATCTTCATCGCTGGACTGGGCTTGTATGGGTCCAGCGGGGCCACGGCTGAGTACAGCGTCAAGATCGAACTGAAGAGACAGGGGACGGTTCTGGCCCAGAACCTCACCAAGTTCCTGTCAGACGGATCGAGCAGTACCTTCCCAGTGTGGTTCGAACACCCGGTCCAGGTGGAACAGGACACCTTCTACACGGTCAGCGCTGTTCTGGACGGGCTTGAGCTGAGTTACTTCGGACAGGAGGGGATGACAGAGGTCCAGTGTGGAAAGGTGACGGTCCAGTTCCAGTGCTCATCGGACAGTACCAACGGGACGGGTGTACAGGGGGGCCAGATCCCAGAACTGATCTTCTACTGCTGAATCTGGGCCTGGACCTGGACCTGGACCTGACCTGTTAGGCTGATTAGTTACTGGTTTGTTGGGGAAAAAAAGAACAATAAAGTTTGTGCAACTGAAACCAAAGCATTCATGTTTCCTTCAGGTGCTGGCTGATTATATAACCAGAGTGCATTGTGGGAAACGTATTTGTATAACTTAGAACTGTCAGCCTATCCAGCTGCTCCTGGTCACACGTTTAACCTGGTGGGAGACAGGTTGGATTGAGTCTCACCAATGGCAGGGGCGTTGATGCAGAGCTCCCGGGCCAGCAGCAGGAAGGTCTTTCCCAGGATGTAAACGTTCACCTGGACAGGAAACGGACATGACTGATCTGAAGCTCAGTGAGACGGCTGGACAGGGACCAGTCTTACCTGCAGCAGGTCACTCAGGTCCAGCAGCATGTCTGACGGTTGGTTCAGGAAAACCAGAGGGTTCTGTTCTGGTCCAGCTGCAGCCTCACCATGGCTCACGTATCAGAACCATAGCTCTACGGAACCATCAGAACTGGAGCCAGACCAAAGGGTTTCATATTTTTCTCTTTGATCTATGTCCAGTTCAAGACTGAACAAACCAGTCAGCTCCCAGTTCCAGGTTACCCTCGTTCATTCACCTGAATCATCCACTTCCTCAGGTGGGTGTTTCAGGTGAAACGTGAGGAAGACTTGGCTGCAGCTGTCCCTTGGCTCATACTCACACAGCTTTCACTGCACATGCTCAGAACACCTCAGAGGTCAGTTGCTAGGATACGAGGCGTGCCCTCAGTGCGACACACCAAGTAGAGGCAGGCGGCGATGACGTGCTCCATCTTGCGTCCTCGGGTCAGGTGTTTACTGACAACCAGCTTGAAAAAGTTGAAGGCCGTATCCAGACAGTGCTGGTTGAGCTGCAGCTGGCTGCCCAGCTGCTGGATCTGACGCTTACCTGCACACACAGATGGCTCATCACACCTGGATCACATCCCACCAATAACAGGTGCCTCCAAACTCACCACTCTGCAGGGTCTGAGCTCTGGACTCCTTCCCAACGCTGACGTGGAAACCAGAACCAAGGAGAGGCGCTTTAACCGGACCTACAGATACACATAAACCAAAATACTGTAGATAGATATGGGGGGGGGGGTGCTGGATGGAACATCAAAAGGGCTGAAAAGCATGAATCCAGTTTAGTTTGTTGTTATTTTTACTCGTTTCTATAGCCATGAGTCATGCAGTTCCTCTGTGTGTGTGTGTGTGTGTGAGCCTAATCCCTGACTTTCAGCCTGCAATCAGGCTCAACTAGCCTCACCTGAAAAGGTTTTGTGGTTACCTGGACAACTAGCTGATTAGTCCACCTGGCTGCAGGAGCCCAGGTTTTCCTCCATAGAACCGGAGCTTCCAGCTGTTAGTGTCTCCAGCTTCAGCATGAGAACTACCGCGTTTATCTCCCAGTGAGTTTTCTCCATGTCTCACCTGAGCAGGTACGAGCCCTGCTCAGGTGAGACACAAAAGTTCTGCTTTGTCTTCTAGGCTGCTTTTCACCTGCTACTGCATCACTAAAGCAACCAAAGCTGGAGGCCACCTGGAAGGTAACCTGGTTGCACCGTGTCTTCTCACATGCTAAAGCGGTTGGGTCAAACGCTCGTCTCACCTGGAACGTCTATAGCTTACGTAGGAAAGCCATTGTGTCTAAAATGTTTGGATGCAGAAGGTTGGGCTGGCACTGATGGAGCCACTTCCTGTTCAGACAGAAACCCACCTCCTGATCCTGGTACTGCACCGGAACCAGGAAGCTTGTTCTGATCCAAACAGGACGGCCTGTTTCCTTCCAGCCTATGAAACTCATCTGAAGCTATTCAGAACCAGTTAACTTACTTCACAACTGATCATCAATAGTGTCCGTTTGACCTTTAACCTTCAGCTCAGATTAACTCGGCAGCTGAGAGCCAACATACATGTCCTGGTTCTGTCAGCAGGTCCGGTCTGGTTCCAGTGTCGGGATCGCTACCTGTGGATCCAGGTGGCCTCAGCCCAGCCCCCTCACTTCGAGGCTCTAGGTCAGTTCATCATCGTAAAACTATGCAGCAGTCTATCCACCTGTCTCATGTGTCCCCCGTCCTCAAGCAGACGAAGATGGGGTCCACCTCATCAGCCAGCAGCTCGCCTCGCGTTGCGGTTACACCATCAGCACCGTCAGGAAGGATGGCTTCACCACCTTCAGAGCGTCCTTCTTCTCCTGCTTTACCCACCACCAGGTACCAGTTGGAGACCCGGTCCAGTCTGGCCGAGTCCAGAGACTCTGACCTGTCCCGGCGTTGAGTCTTTTTGTTTTTCAGAACAACGAGTTCACGTTCCGGTTTAACGTGATGGTGAGTGACGGAGGCGGCAGGTGGAGCAGTTGGCCCGTTACAGCCGTTTGTTCTGGTCCCAGCTGGACCCACAGAGAGATCACCTGTGAGGAGAACTTCATGGAGGTCAGACCCCCTTTCTACTGACCTGACACCATTAGAACTTTAACGGACCATGGGTGGGGTTCTGCTCCATCTAGATCAGCAAGTTAAACTCCTATCAGATCTTTAATACTCATATTTATGGAAGAGGGGCAAACCCGTGGGAGTCCAGTCCCGGGGCAGCTGTAGCTCATCACCATTAGTGGGTGAAGCACTTTGGAGTCCTCTGGCTCTATACAGATGTGTAACATTCTGCTGTGGTGTTGCTGGCAGGTGAATTTGAACAGAGGGTCTTCATGTGGAGGCCAGAGAGCTGAGGGGGGTCAGGTGTGGCAGAAGGCCCTCTTTCAGGTAAACAAAATGTCTTTAATGGTTCATCACCCTGGTTTCATCTGTTATCCAGTAAAGAATCCATCTACTTCTAAAAACACAATCAGTGGCCCTGCAGTCTGAAGCTTAAACCTCTTCAGTTCAAACATCTTCTGGTAGAACACCTAGATCTCCTCTGAGCCCTTTTAGCTCATCCAAAAACCAGTTGGTTCCTTCCATCCTTCCCTCTGGAGACCTCTTTGATTTGTCAGGTCTATACAGAGGTGTGACCTTTGGTTTGTGCTGTTCAGGCTCAGAGAACTGCAAGTTTGGCCTGGCAGCTGATGTTCCTGCAGAGCAACGGGCAGACCTTCTCTATGTCTGTCCCAGAGGCCCAGACCTGGGGCTACACCCTGGTCTCCACCAGCCAGAGGGTGGTGCTCCGATCACCGTACAAACAGCCACATGCTGATGTCACAATGGTGAGTCACCACCAACACTTCAGTTCTGTTGGTGTGAATCTAGACGTTCATCATGTGACTGGTTCTAAACTCTACCACATGTCAACTGGTGGCCCTACAGACCTGACACAGGTTCAACATGTCCAAGGCCCCTGACCTGTGGAGCAGGATCATAGTCCACGATTCAGACTATGGTGAACACTAGACTTTGATCCTGGTCTGGTGTGGGCTCTTAAGTTTGCAGACTGGATCTAGTGTTTTCTCATCACCGTCCTGCAGCTAACCCAGCAGGTGTTTTTTAGGTGGCTGGGGTTCCAGTTGAGGTGGTACAGGTGTCCCTGTTCTTTAAGCAGAAGCTCCTGGTGGTAATGATCAACATGTCCATGGCCTGCATAGTCGGTAAGTTCTCCAAGGTGCTGAAGAATGATCTCTGCAGGCTGAAGCTGAGCTCAAGGCGGGTTTGTTGATCCCTCTTAGATTCCGGCTCATTTGACGGCACCCAGCTGCTCTGGGACATCCCTCAGGTTCTACCCACTCTAGTTGGGGAGGGAGCAGGATTTGAAAGTCAAAGCTTCAATCTGGGACTGGAGGGTGTGCTTCTGGATAAAGAGACTGCTGCCTCTAGAGGACTCAGTCTGGTTCAACAAGGTGGAATGGTGAAGATCAGCGTTCCTTTTGGAACAGGAGGAGGATACAGGAAGGTGGGTCGATGTAGGGCCACATCTGAGGATGTAAATACTCTGTTGGTACAGAAACCATGACCCCTGATTTTGTTCTTCTCTGCAGAGTTTGGTGAAGGACAATGTTTACAAGGAGGTTTATGTAATCCTCCTGATGTATGAACACGTCTTCTCTTTAGTTTATGAAGATGGCAACAGCATCGACACGAAACACAGAATCCTGAAGGTGCTCGAGACACCGCTGATCAGTCGTCAGCCCTTCTGCATCAACAGTGAGGTTTCCAGACCTGGCGAGTGTAATTGGTTTTCTCTGAACGTTTCATCATGTGTTCATCTGTGGCTTGTTCCTTCCTGCAGAGACCGTCGGTGACCACCGGGAGTTCTGGGTCTACTTGGGAAACATCCCAACAGACGTCCTGTTGGAGGACGTCAGGATCAATGGGAAGCAGATGTTGGTTTTGGGTAAGCCAGAAGGTGGCTTGAATATCAGTCCGATCGTTCATGAGAACGGTAGCCGAGCCTATGATGTGAGGCTGCCCTTCAGCGATGCTGCTGTGGACTGGACGGTGAGGATGCTGACGAACCTAAAGGCTGATTTATACTTCTCCGTCAGCTCGAGTGTGGAGTTGCGCACGCACGTTGACGTGACATTTTTCCTGCCAGGACAACGGGGCGTAGCGCTTTTCTGGGGTGTCCTGCAATCATTGCAGGCACGTCTCCGGTCCAAGATAGTGTTTTACTATTGTGTTTATGTAGTGGTTTTGTATTTCAGAGACTTCTTAACACAAACAAATGTATCCCTCATTCTCCTCCACCTCTTCATGCGGTCGCCACCTCCAAACTCACGTTTCCTGTAACCTCTGTCCAGCAATTAATCCAGGCTTTATTTATATAGCACCTTCCACAGCCATTACAGGAGGCCAAGGCACTGAAGAACAACATAAAATCACGATAAAAGAAATTAAAACATTGAACAATAAAAAATACATAAAAGCATAAAAACAGGCAGACTTCAAGCATGTTCTTGATTCCATGAAGACAACATCTTTGTACTCCCTCAGCCTTGGGGGTATAAATGTTTATATTGTCGGACATTTTCCACGAGGCGTTCTTCAATCTGTTCCGTGTCTGCTGCTAAATTCCTTCGGTACTCTTTTTGTTTGAGGGGGCAATGGCGGTCCTGTTGATGAAGTTAAAGGAAGCGGCATCCTGATCAATCACGAGCTTGCGGTGTCCGTCACGTCTCCTTCTGCGGGCCTGTGCATACTAGCGCTGCGTGTCTCCGCACCCACGCAGACGGAGGAAGTATAAATTGAGCTTTAATCAGCATGTGGCTTACCTCCATCAGGAGAGTTTATTCTAACTGTTTGCCAACAGAATGAGGGTGGAGGTGTGGTGCGTTACTCCATAGACATGAACTTTACTCTAACCACCATGCCCCAGAGGGACCCCTACTACCACCAAGCATTCGTCACAGCACGAGTGTTCGATGCCTGTAAGTACAGATCCTTCACTTAAACTCTTGTTAGTCCTTCTACACAAAAACTGATTTTATTTTCTGGTCCTTCTTAAAGTTCCTCCAGAGATCACAGCAAAGTGTCTGGATGGAGGAATTTCTTTCAGTGTGGTCAGGCAGTCTCTGAGTCTGTGGGAGGTGGGTATCGACCACGAGCCTCTGACGGCAGAGCTGGTAAGCCAAAGAGGTTACCACCTCCACAACGACAGCCACAGAACCACTCTGGACGTCCCTCTGTTCTCAGTCGGATACACTTATGAGGTGAGCATCCATGAGACAAAGCTTCCCCCACAGACCTAAAGCTGTTGATCTATAGATCACCTAACTTCATGGAGAAAGATCCAACAGAACTAGAATCGACCTTTTACTGGAACACTTTGTTCCACAATAGATCATTTAGGCTACGGTCACACTGCAGGTCTTGATGCTCAATTCCGATTTTTTTTTGTGGCTGTTCACATTATAACTGAAATGCAACATCACTCTCCAGTGTGAACGCTTCACGGCCCCAGAGCGACCCGCATGCAGAAGACAAGAAGTCCCAGTCAGAACCAGGAGAGGTGGAGCTGTGATGTGAAAGCCTCACAGACAGTTCAGACACAGGATCACACCTGAGTCTCTCGTTTGGGCTGGAAGCTATTTTAAAAACTATTTTACTCCTTATTCCCGGCCTCTTCCCAAGTTGGTATTCCCTGGAAATGTTCTGGTATTAACTTTATTCACAGAGACCCCCCCCCCCGCCCCGCTGTCACGGAGACCGAGACCGGAGATGCGCTTTGCTCCAGCAGCACCTCCCGTTCTCATGCTTTCATGTATTTTTAATTCCAAAACTTGACAGGATGTCCCACTGACCCCTGAATCCCTCTGTCAGCGCTGCTCTTCAGGAACGTCCTCCGCTGAGCAGTGACGTAGGAGGTGGATTTAATGGTAAATGGCCTGTATTTGTATAGCGCCTTCTTAGGGTTCTACAACCCCCCAAGGCACTTCACAACACAATCAGTCATTCACCCATGCACACACACATTTGCACGCTGGTGGGGATGAGCTACGATGTAGCCACAGCTGCCCTGGGGCGCACTGACGGAGGCGAGGCTGCCGAGCACTGGCGCCACCAGTCCCTCCGACCACCACCAGCAGGCAAGGTGGGTTAAGTGTCTTGCCCAAGGACACACAGCAGCATTCTCTGGCCGGAGCCGGGATTGAACCTGCAACCTTCCGATTACTGGACAACCCGCTCTACCTCCTGAGCTGCTGCTGCCCTGACCTAATGCGACATGACCGTTCAGACTGCAGTCACTTTCAAAAAATGCGGATATGTGTCGGAATCAGTACTACACATTGAAACGACCTGGATCGAATTAGGAAAAATCGGATCTGTGCTGTTCAAACTGTCACAAAAAATCAGATAAGGGTCACAGGCAGGTCAACATGCAGATCTGATGCACTTTTGCCTGCAGTGTGAACGTAGCCGTAGACTTGAGTCAGGAAGTTGTGTTGCTTTGAAATGTCCTGGAAAACCTGCACTCGGATCCATCCTGTTATCCAAACGGCACTGGGTTTCTGTGGTGCTGCTGGTGGTTTTTCCTGGAGACGAGGCTTGATGGAGGCATTAAAGACTTTAACTCAGACTAAAGACCTGATGCGTTCCTCCAGAACAGACCTTTGTTCTCTCCCAGAGTGTTATCCTTGTTGGGGGAGGGGTTCAACGTTGTCTGGGCAGAACTTTTTTCCGTGTGGTGTCTGACCATGTGATTCAAGCACTTCGAAAGGAGCTTCTCATCAAGTATGAAACCATCTGACCATGACAGACTTCTTGCCAGTTTGAGTAAATGAACAGACTCTCTCATAGGTGACCTTCTGAATGAAACCTGTCATCTACACCAGAGTCAACTCTACACTTACTGTTTTTCTTTTCTTCAGGAAATCAACTTGTCAAACTTTTACGCAACATTCAAGCTGCTTTTAAGAGACTCCAAAACTCTGGAGGTCCAGGCATCTGCCTCCAAACGCTGCCTCTTCAGGACCGAAGACATGATAGGTAACCAGGCTGAACCAGTTAATCCCTGTGATGGGATCAGAGTTCTCCACTCAGACCTGATTGCACTAATGTTCATTGTCTTTGGGGTCAGTGTGTTCTGCAGATGGGACCATGACAGTGGTGGCAAACCCAGCCTCTACATGGCCAACAGTTCATCCCGAAAGAACCAGTCTGCTGGACCGCAGCTGTAAACCCAAACAGACTGATGGAGTCCGTGCTCTGTTTGAGTTCAACCTGAGCTCCTGTGGAACCAGAGCCATGGTACAGTCCTGCTGGTTACTGAGTGGACTGATTGTCCTAAAGATGCTCAGTGATTTCACACAATAGCCGTCCATTAATGGTCTTCTTCACAGGTTGGAGACTGGTATATAGTTTATGAGAATGAGATCCTTCATGATCGACTTCTCATCGCAGATGGACCAAACTTCATCTCCAGGGAACCGCAGTTCAAGTAGGACCATCAAACCCCAACATGTTGAATACTTGAAGAATTTATCATTGGTGCAATAATCCCAAATAACTACACTAACGTTACTGCTGCTGTAAATGATAAATGACCTGCACCCTAGTCCTTCAGATGATTTCATTCTTGTATCTAGATGTTTTTCTTGTACCTGTTGTGCCAAGCTCACCTGCAGTGATGATTCAAAGGTTCTGAAACTGAAGATGTGTGATTTTCTACCAGGGTGACTGTAAGATGCTTCTATCCTCGGAGTGCCATCAACAGACTGTCTGTGGACCGGACCTTCACCTCAAAGAAACCTGGTTTTGGATCAATTAGAGTCTATGAAAGCCTCAGAGGTTAGAGTTCTTCAGTGTGAAACATTGTTTCCTTCAGAATACCTTTAACTAACCGCTCCACCCAAACCCAGCTACAGGAGGAGCCCTGGCTCAGCCGGGCCTCAGGCCCGGGCCCAGTCTGGGATTGAGCCACTTCATCACAGAACCACGAGGACAAAACCAACCGCTCCCCACCCCAAACCAGGATCAGTCTTCAGAAGGTCAAACTACCCAAGTTCCTCTGTAGGTTTCTGAACCTTGTGATTGGTGATTGGGGGGGCTTCTGATATCTAGCTATTCAACCATCTCTCCTGTTCTCTGCTGACGGCAGAATCCAGTGGGTACGTCTCCACACACCACACCAGAACTCTGAAGGAGAGGGGTGGAAAACCTCAAGACCAATAAAGCCTTTAACTCTGGAGTTGTTTGGCAACAATCCTGGTGCTCCCGTTGGTGAACATTTGGGAAGCTCCGGTCAGATGATGCAGGGTTTGGCTGAAGGTGCTGGACACTCTGGCCCACCACAGGGTCAGTCCATTTTTGATCAAATGTATGTTCAGCAGAACCCATCCCTACAGAGGACGGAGGTCTCGTTCAGAGAGGCAGAAATGAGTCTTCCTCAAAGTAAGCCTCCTATGAACCTTCATAGGTCTTCAGATGGGGAGGTAGAAATGGTCAACCCGGTAGAGAGGATGGTCCACATTTCCTCATTCCAGCGTGAGTCTCCTCAAACCCATCAGCTCCACCCAGTCCACCAATGGGACCACATCAAAAATGAGCTGTCCCAACCCAGTAAACATGAGACTCTTGTTCCCGCTGACTCCCAAACCTCCATCTCTGACTGGTCTAAACTCCTGCAGGAGTCCTTCCACAATGAACTAACTCCTGCAACGAGCAGAGATGTCCAAGGCCTGGGCAGACTCAGATCTGTTGACAGATGGAACGCTCAGACCAGAGTGCAGAACATTAGGGTAAAACCTCCCAGCAGGTTTGTGTCTTCTGGTCCACATCTGAACCAAAAGTCTGTTATTCAACAAGCACATTCTCAGAACTCCAGCCCCTCCCAGTATACCACCAGCCTGATGGGCACCAGGGGTGATCAGAACCAGTGGACCTCCCAAAAGACTAAACTCAGCGGTTCGAGCACAAGGGAAGAACGTGTTCTAGAGAGACTGGGAACACTGGAGCAAGGCCTTCAGATCAGACCAGATCAGCCTTCATTAATAAACTTGACTTATCCATCTCCAAACCAAGCAGAACACCAGTCCAAATGGGTCCAGTTGTTGGCTAAAACTAAAAACGGAAGACAGGAACATGTTTCAGGTAAAACCCAACCGTCATTGATCTCAGCTGATCAGGATCTTATTACAACTGTTTCACTGTTTTTACCGTCAGGAGCATCAGTTCCACCAGCTGGTCTGTTGGGTCTGACCACAGAGGGAGGCACCAGAATGGTCTACCGGAGCCACATCCAAAGTCCCCCAGCAGGAGGAGCAGGGGTCACGCCTCTCCAAACGTACCCTGAAGGTTCGGTCTCACAGCTGACCTGTGGAGACGGACCCGATCCGTACGAAGCCAGTGTTCATGAAGGATTAGTCAGAGGTACCGACACTCGGCATCCATCCACATGAGCCTGGTCTGTAGGAACCAGACCAGGTTCTTCAGTCCCCTCTCCTTAAAGCCAAGGTTTCTGGTCTGAATGAGTCAAAGCACTGCCTCTAAGCAGAACCAGCCTTGTTAAGCAGCTGACTGAATCAGAGCCAACAGCCAGCTTCAGACACTGATAGTTGAGCTATCTCTGAAATCCTTGGGTAGGGCGGTTGTGCCTTCGGCTGAGCAGGAGCTCACTGCTGGAACACTCGTTCTCCCTACGGAAATGCGACCTTTACTAAAGTCGGGATGATTTGGTTAAAATTTTCACCATCTGGCCAGTGTGAAGGAAACCAAAGATCAGGAACTGATCAGAGGCTGAAGCATCAGCTGATTTAGGATGCACCTGTTGCTCACCTACAAGGCTTTAAACGGTCTGGCCCCTTCATGCACTTCTGATCTTCTACGTTCCACCGTGTGGTCTAAGGCTATGTTCACACTGCAGGCAAAAGCGCATCAAATCCGCATGTTGACCTGCCTGTGACCCTTATCTGATTTTTTTGTGACAGTCTGAGCAGCACAGATCCGATTTTTCCTAATCCGATCCAGGTCGTATCAATATGTAGTACCGATTCCGACACATATGCACATTTTTTGAACGTGACTGCAGTCTGAACGGTCACGTCCCGTTAAATCCACCTCCTACGTCACTGCTCAGTGAAGGTGAGCGTCGTGTCAGGACGTTCCTGAGAAGCGCTGACAGGGATTCAGGGGTCTGTGGGACATCCTGTCAAGTTTTGGAATTAAAAATACAAGAAAGCATGAGAGCGGGAGGTGCTGCTGGAGCGAAGCGCGTCTCTGTCTCCGTGAGAGCAGGGCGGGGGTTCTCTGTGGACTTAATACCGAAACATTTTCAGGGAATACTAACTCGGGTAGACGGCGGGAATAAGGAGTAAAATAGTTTCCACCCCAAAACGAGAGACTCAGGTGTGATCCTGTGTCTGAACTGTCAGTGAAGGCTTTCATCACAGCTCCACCTCTCCTGGTTCTGACTGGGACTTCTTGTCTTCTGCATGCGGGTCGCTCTGGGGCCGTGAAGCGTTCACACTGGAGGGTGTTTGGTGTCAGTTATAATGTGAACAGCCACACAAAAAATCTGATTTACTTAAAAATCGGAATTGAGCATCAAGACCTGCAGTGTGAACGTAGCCTATCTCAGGGCACGGGCCCTTTAAAAGTTCTCAAGCCAAACGTAAAGCTGCTGCGGAGCGCCCATCATTGTGGAACGATCTACCTGAAGATATTAGGCAGGTGTTCTAAACTAAGGATACCCTAACTTATTAACCAGGCAGCTTTTTGGTTTTGATTGTCGTTCAGGTGCATTTTATTTTTGTTCTGTACTGCTGACCCTTTTTATTATATATTCTGATTAGCTGGGAAAGTAAAGCTTTCACTGTAAACGGTTAAAACCCAGCAGCTGTTTGTTTGTGTCCTGCAGATCCAGATCTGGGCTGAAGATGACGCACCAGCACACTAAATAAAGCTTTTTGAATCTACTGCATGTGCCTGATCATTACATCATCCATCTGCTGTTTCCACTTGACCCCCCCGCTCAGGTACTGTGGGCTGGGCTCGAGGCTCACCGTCAGCAGAGACGAACTGGCCCACTGTAGAAGACACGCCCCCGCTTCCCTCCACAAACTGGACCTCGGACACTATGATGTTGTCCTCCAGAACCGAACCACAGCCCGTGCACACGGCGCTGCCCCGAGCCTGATCCACATCGATGTCAGACCCCCCACAGGTCTGACACACGCGGGAGCTCATGGTGGAGGTCAGAGGTCAGCACCTGAAGAAGAGAAGGAGTTTCAATGGAAAAACGGAACCAGCCGTGGTTCTGGAGTCTCTGTGCTCCGTTGTCTTTGCTGATCCAGAACTGGAACCATATCTGAGAAGTTGTGGACTAGAACCAGAACCCACGCTGAGTCTCGGCATTAAAACTTTACATAAACGTTCTTTAACCAAATGTTCATAAAGAAGCTCTGCTGAGATAAAGAACAGAGCGTTGCCATGGTGATCATGGATGAATCGGTTCTAATCTGATCCATAAACACACCTGACCAAGCCTACGTCACCGAGGATTGATTTATTAAAACTAACCTCGGTCCAGTTCCACAGAAGCGATCCTTCAGTCCGTCCCGAATCGAGACAAAAACATGAAATGTGACCGGAACCAACTTCTTCTGGAGTCGAACCCGCAACGTTTGCCTCTGAGGACGTTTCGGTAACCGTTAGACCACCGGAGCAACTGGCGGTGAAAGCACCAACAACCTGATCAGTCTCAAGTTCGGTTCCGTTTCTGTTCTGCCAGGCTTCTGGAGTTCTCCACCAATCATTGATCACCCTAACTGTTTTCTTCTGGCGTCGCGCACTTGTGACGTACTGTGTACGCACAGCGTCGGCTAGTGATGATGACGCCTTGTGTGCAGGCGGGTGTTTGCTGTTCTAAAAAACCCAAACCAGCCCCGCTTTAGGTCGGAACCAGGGCCGGTACCGGGACAGAGATGATCTGGGACCAGCTGCAACTTAAGCCGAACATCAGCGCTGCGGTGCGGAGAGGTGAGTCCGTCCACCAGGCCCTCACTAACGGGGAACTCTCAGCTTCGGACACGTTTCCGTTGTTTGACCTCGGCGTGACGGAGCTCAGTCATTTCCTGTAAACATGTTGGGTCGAAGGCGCTAATTTTACAGCACCGGAGTTTCTATGGGGTGTGAGCGGTTGTACCGGAAACAGCTGTTTGTGACGTGTCTGCAGCTCAGCTGAAGTCCGTCAGAGAGGTCCTGCGTGTCTCTGGTCCAGACCTCCAGAGGCTCACGGGTCTGTGCTCCTCTGAGGTCCAGGAGCTTCTCACTGCTGCTGCTGCTGTGTGCAGAAGACACCGTCCAATCACAGGTCAGACGATGTGATGACGTCATAGAAACCCTGTTGTGTGGTGCCATGCTGTGCAGCTGAGTGTTTGTGGCTTCAGCCCTGCAGCTCCACCACAGTGAGTGTCAGAGGTCCAAGTCCTCCCTGAGGCTCGGTGTTGGTTGTCCTGTCCTGGACCTGCTGCTGAGGGGGGGTCTCCCTGTGGGGGCCATCACTGAGCTGTCTGGAGAGAGCGGGGCGGGGAAGACCCAGTTGGGACTGCAGCTGTGCCTGTCAGTCCAGTATCCACCAGAGCATGGTGGCCTGAGCTCAGGTCAGTGAACGCATCACCAGTGGCTACAGTGTGAGTGAACGCATCGTCTCTTATGAAAGAACGTTAAAGAGGCGTTTCTCCCAGGAGCCCTGTACATCTGCACAGAGGACCCGTTTCCCATCAGGCGCCTGCAGCAGCTGATTGCAGGACAGTCTGCCCTGCGCTCTGATGTCCCTTCGTCTCTGATCAGCTGTCTCTGCTTCAGTGACCACATCTATATTGAGCACACAGCTGACCTGGTGAGTTTTACTCTGACCTGAGATCAGATTGCAGCCAGGGTTCGAATTACGGGGGAGCTAAAGGGAGCCCGGCTCCCCTGAAAGGGCGCCGGGCTCCCCTGGAAGCCCTCAACTAACACACCCAGGGGGAGCCCGAAAAAAGATCCAGTTCCTACATATATTACATTATTTATTTGGACTCTCAGCGTACCGGGTCTTTTTTTGGGCGGAGAGGATGGAGAACGGCAGAGCGCTGATTACTGATGCGCTCCGCCGGGCAGCTGCGTCCTGCGCACGGCCACAGTAACATTCTCAAAGTGGCGCCACCAAAAAAAACATAATTAACACGCGATCGTTCATGTTTGCTCATATTTTCTCTTTCATTTGTGCCTGACGCGCTCCGCTGCTGCAGCTCCCGTGCTTCGGTGACGTCACCTCACTGGCGCGGCCGCACAGCGCACATTCCGCTATTTTTGCGGTTGACAGATCTTTCTGATCTGCTAATTTCAAAAGTAACTCATTAGTTGAAAATGAAGATGCCATGCAGCAGTTTTTCTGGAGGATTGAGAGGAGATGCAGCTAAGACACAGACAGGACAGGAAAATAGTCGCATAAAAAAAACCCAAAGTGCTTGAAAAGGAAAATGTAGGCAGATATATCCCACAACAAGTTTGTAACTTTACAATAATAATAATAATTTATAAGTATGTAATATTTATTTATTTGATACAATTCAGATCACCCTCAAAACTCAGTCCCACACCCAGGGCCGTTTCTAGGCATTTCAGGGACCCCCCCCCCCCCCCCCCCCCCCCCCCCCCCCCCCGTCTTAGTGGGCTCCCCCGGAAGCCTCTGTGTAATTCGCACCCTGATTGCAGCTGTATTACAGGCTGGATGCTCTCAGGTGGTTTTGTTTTCAGGAATCTCTAAAGGTGTGCCTGTCTCGCCGTGCCCCCCTGCTGCTGGCTCAGGGTCTGGTCCGGCTCGTCGTGGTTGACTCGGTGGCAGCTCTGTTCAGGTGTGAGTTTCAGGCGGATGATTGGGTGGAAAGGAATAAACAGCTGCTCATCTTCTCTTCCATGTTGCACCACCTGAGCCAGGAGTTTGACACACCTGTTCTCTGCATCAACCAGGTAACGCACACCTGTCCTCAGCCATGGGGGCAGGGTCTTTATGTTGGTGGCCTGTTTAGATGTTTGCTGCTGTGCTCTGTTGGCTGACTCGGGACATTTTTAAAAGCCACTGATACCGTAAATGACCTGCATCCACTTTAACCCCCGAGCTGTTTCTTTTTCTGGGCCAAAGAACCCAGATCCACAAGGGGAGGGTCAGCGGAGCTGCTGGAGACCACCACCTCCGTCTTTCTGTAGTTAGGAGCCACCCGGTCCTTCATGTCGTCAAAACAGTCGAGCAGTGATAGGACAGACTTGGCCATCAGCGTAAAAGTGGAAGGCCGTCTTTACCTCCTGTTTGTTTGTGACATTAGAATAGAATCGACTTTATTGATGCCTCAGTGGGGAAATTCACTTGTCACAGCAGCACCAGCACTCAAAGGGTAATGAGAAGAAGATAAAAACAAGGGTACATGTATATACACATAGGCAGTAATCTAGTATTATAATCCTAGATCACTATAAAAACCACAAATAAAGATAAAACCAGACTTGGTACCAGCACTATGCAGCATACTGTAAGAGACACAGACAACAGTGAGAATCCAGTATTGCACAATTAAAGCCAAATGAACCATCACCATCAGTCTATTCCAGATGAACATCGATGTTTACTGATCAGTACATTTTCTTTGCTGATGGTATCTTGTTTTGTTTTTTCAGGTGACAGATGTTTTCAGCCAATCAGCTAACAGTCTGGGGTAAACAGCTTTCTGGTCATGTGACTTAGTTCTGATTCATGGTCCTGATGTTTTTGGAGGGGACTGACTCGTGTCTCTGTCTCAGTCCTTCATCATCCTCGGTGTGTCCGGCTTTGGGATTGGCCTGGGCCAATCAGGTCATGGTTCGGCTGATGATGCTACGTCTCCAGGAAACGGTTTCCCGCGGTGACCAGCGCAGCACCCTGCGCAGGTTGGAGGTGGTGTTTGCTCCTCATCTAGCCCGTGATGGTCGAGACGTAGCTGTTTGGAGGGAGGGGGTCTGTGGAGTCGTGCCCCCTAAGTGACTGTCAGACGTCACCGATCATCACAGGAACACGTGCATTGTTCTTATCTTCATCTGAAGTTTAAAGTGTCTCTGCTCATAACCATCAGGAATGTGGTTGGCTTCTGCAGATGACCTGCTGCTGTCATGACATCATCAGTCTGATGTTTCAGATGGGACTCCTTGTTGACGATTTATTAAAAGAACAAATCCATCAGTAACAAATGACCCGTTTGTGCTCACGCCCTGCAGAAACCTGATTTCAGTGTGTTGTTGGGTAGTTGTACCTCCAGAACTCAGACTTCCCAGCCACGCCCCCTCTGGAGGAGGGGGGGCAGAAGTAGGTGGTTACCATGGTGACCCTGGTTTGACGTAACTCTTAAGCCTCAGACCCACTGGGAGGGACGGGACGGGGCGGGTCATCGTGGACCGGTGTGGGTCTGCAATGGGTGTGTTTTGTTTGTTGTGTCCCCCCATCAGTGGACTGTTGTCGCTTCGCCCTAGCCGTGCAGCTTCACAAAGAGCCGCGGACCGGGTCGGCTGTGTGGATCGGTTTTACAATCGGGACAGAGAAATTAGCAAGCCGTCCCGTCCCGGACCCGGCGGTGGAACCGAGCTAAGAGTCATGGTTTAAGCTCACTACAGAGCACTCAGAACCCAGTGAACACACCTGCTCTCACTGCCGTAAACACGCCTTGTTTTCTTAAACCTTTATTAATCATTTCCAAACAAACAGTTAAAATATTCCAAGCAGCCCAACTACTGTGGAAATATAGGAAACTAACCGGCATAATGAACCGAACTGGATCGGACTGTTTTGCCTCGAGATGACTCGGGTCATGACTTGGTGCTGCGTAAAGGAACTGGATTGAAATGATGCAGACTACTGCCGAGTGAGGAAAATGAAGGACCATCAACAAAAATAAAATGAATACAAGTACGCTTCCCAAGGGACCGGTGCTTAGAGCAGCGCTAAGGCGCTTCAACATTTCAACAGATTTTTCGGTTCTTTTTTCTAAGAACTTGTTTTTACCTTCTTGCGGACAGTTTGGACCACAGCTGTTGCTTTGTTAACATTTCTATAAATTCCTTCTGAAATGCAAAACAATCTGAAACGGAGGAAGAATCTACATTTGTGTTTGAAAAATGTTCCTATTATTAAAATTTTGTTGCATGAGAACTCCACATCCTTGTTTTGAAAAAATGAGGGTTAGTCAGACCCCCTACACACACACACACACACACACACACACACACACACAGCGCTACCATCCAAGCTGCAGGTGTTCTGGTGAGAGCGGTGGAGACCACACATCAGCGTTAGGCCTGAGCAGTGACAGCGCTGCAAAGGCCTAATGCATTTATTATTCTCAGTCTTTCGCCAAATAAAATGGCTTTTTGGAGGCCTTAACATGTTTAAGAACTCACCAAATTTTGCACAACCGTAGATCGTGCACAAACTTTACATATTTCAAAGGTGTTGTGAAAATTGCAACAAGGCTTAACAGCGTGCCCTAGAAAATAAAAAATCAGCCCCCTCATTGACCTTTTTTAAGTAGAGTTATGAAATTTGGTACACTTGTACTCCCGAAGACCCAAAAAACAGTCTCTTGCACCCATGGTCAACAAACAGGAAGTCAATCCAAAACGCCATTTTGACCTCTGCATTTGAGCAAACTCCTAGAGATTTTGACTGATCAACGTCAAATTTGGAGTTTGCTCGTAAGGCGTGGGACATCTTAAGTTGTTGAAGTCGTGAGTTTTCGTTAATGTTGAAGGGGCGGGGCTAGGCCTCAAACTTTGATGACTTGACCAAAAAAAATGGCTATAATTTCATCATCAAAAATCATGGCGTTGCCAAACTTGCTATGGTTGTTCTTCATCCGCCTCCAAACAGCAATCAATGGTCAAATGATGTCATCCAAGCACCACCCCCTCAGGACTGAAAAGGTCATGTTTTACTTCCAATTCTCCCCATTTTATGTAATCAACACAAATCTCTAGCAGGTAACTGAAGACATGTTGGGGTTGCTTGGCATCCATTACTGAGAGGTTTTAAAAATGGGCGGGGCTGTGGTGGCTTGGCGAAGTCAGACGTAACGCCGTGGCCATACGTTTGCCTCTCATTTACTCAATTCTCATCTGCATGAAATTTCATGTGAGCTTCACTAATCCGACCCCAAACAGATATGTATGCAGAAATCTGGTGGGTGTGGCCTATTTTTTAAAATAGTACCCCATTGGACCATTAAAACAGTCAGCCCCAAGCCATGCTTTGACTGAGAGTTATGAAATTAGGTATTCATATGTAATGTCCCCAGTCCTACAAAAACGTCTCTTGAAGCCATGGTCCAAATCCCACAGGAAGTCGGCCATTTTGGTCTGATCTGATGACACCATTTTGTAGTTTTTACACATGTTGTATTTGAATGAGCTAGTCCTAGGGATTTTGACCTACAGACTTCTAAATGACACATTATACTCTGAAGGCATTGGAGATCAAAAGTTACTAAAAAAATGTATGCCATCCAAATGGTGTGGGTGTGGCTTAACCCCAAATATTGACCTTTCACCATGAAACGTCTTGGTTTAATAACTTCCACACACATGATCAGAGCCATCTCAAACTATTTGTGTGTCATCATAGGCCAGATCTCTAGACCCCCTTTCTACAGGAAGTCTGTTTTTCTTTTAAAGGTCAAGATTTGACCCTTTTCATCTAATCAAGATGAGACCCAGTTACAGAACACATGCTGGTGCAGAACTGCATCTAGTACTCAGCGCTTTCATGAAGGGGTGGAGCTCTGGTGGCATGGCGATGTCTGACTACACACTATGGAATTATGTTTGGCTGTAATTTCCACATACATCTTCTGATCTGGACCAAATTTAAGGCTATGGATATGAATGCAGCCCTAAAGGAACTGTATGATCCAGTTTCTCTACAGCGCCACCTACAGAAATTTAAAAGGTTAATTTCTGCAAAAAAGGTCAGAACTGTACCAAACTCTCTTGACTTCATCACACAACTGCACTAACTAGCTGAAACCCTGACCTAACACACTGTAGCTCCGCCCCCTTAGAGATGGTTGGCTTTAAATAGCACATACAAGATGTGATTTACACCAAACTACAAATAAATGATCTTTGTGAGCCTAAGAACAGTCCTATAAGATTTTTATTAGAGACAGCGCCCCCTAGATTGATTGAAATTACAATAACTTCAATAAACAAGATCACAACTGTGCCAAACATGCTGCGTATCATCCCACAACACCAGCAAACAGGTTCACGTGTTCCAGAGGCCTCCAGAAGCCCCGGAGCAGCATCCTGACTCGAAGATCTGACCCCGAGCAACCGACCTGAGCCAAAATCAAGACCTGGGGTCTGGTGGTGGTCCTCCAGAGGTCACCAGAAGCCCCAGAGCTGGGTCCTGACCAAAGACTGTATATACTAAGGGGGGTCAATCTTTTCATTTTTGTGAAGGCAACACAGAAGTACTAGATGCACTTCTGCACCACCACTCTCTAATTGCATTATTTCCTGTTATTTCAGCTGTTAACTTTATTTTCTCTCTAAGTGTTTTTCTCCCCAGAAGAAGCTACACTGGCGTTCTGCTGAGCTGTGGTGGCCTCATGGAGGGGGCCATCGGCTGGCACACTGCTGCCAACCACTGAACATTCTCCCTCTCCTGATATTACATCTTACTTTCTTTAACATAGAATGTGCTACTATTAGTTCACCTATTGAATTAATTATAGATTCACTCAGATAAAGACAATAAAGTTTCTCTGACTAAGTAGAACTTCTACTAAGAAATCACAGTGTAGCCATAGAAACACTACTGTGGTGTGTGTGTGTGTGTGTGTGTGTGTGTGTGTGTGTGTGTGTGTGTGTGTGTGTGTGTGTGTGTGTGTGTGTGTGTGTGTGTGTGTGTGTGTGTGTGTGTGTGTGTGTGTGTGTGTGTGTGTGTGCGTGCGTGCGTGCGTGCGTGTGTGTGTGTGCGTGCGTGCGTGCGTGCGTGCGTGTGTGTGTGTGTGTATCTGCTCTGTCTTCTCAACCCCCAGTGAGTCGTAGCGGATGGCTGCTCATACTGAGCCAGGATACTCTGGAGGTTTCTTCCTGTTAAAAGGGAGTTTTCCTTCCCACTGTCGCTACATGCTTGCTTAGTATGAGGATTGTATCAACACACAGTCAGTGTCTTGATGCAATCTGCTGGGTTCCTTATATAGGAAACTTTTTTACTGATTGGCTTAATGAACTGAACTGTATTGGAATGTTTACTTTGTGAAGAGCCTTGAGACGACTCTCGTCGTGATTTGGCGCTATAGAAATAAACTGAATTGAATTGAATTGAAACATTCCCCCCTCCTCCACTAGGGGCTGGCACCAGAAGTGAGCAAATCCTCATTGACTCCCATGTTAAAAAAGCCAACTTCACAGCAGAAATAAACATGTTTACAGCCTGGTTCAAAAACCATTTTAGGTTTATCAGGTGTAGCTTACAGTCATGACAACTCTGAGGGGGTGGATTTTTTCTGTTTAGGTGTAATTGACCTTTTGCTGAGCCCCGCCCCCCCTTAGTTACTGTTGCCAAGTCCGACAATAAGTGGATCAAATACTGCAGCTCCGCAGGTTTCCATGATGGAAAGAAGTGGACAGATGCGTGTCAGCGACATTTTTTGGAGCAATTCGTCCTCAATATGATCCCGATAGAGGCAAAAAGGGTTACAGTATGCAGTGGAGGGATATATTAGTGTCGGCTCTGCAGAGCGAAGCGTAGCAGGGAACAAGGAGTTTGGAGTTTGGGAGAAAGTCCGGAACGCGTGGATCCGAGGAGCGGTGGCGGCGACTCTGTGTCCCTGTGAGCTGTCAGATGATCTGAGCTGCAGATCTAACGGAGAGAAGCTCCCGGAGCACCGCATCGGTCCAGTTAATCATCTCAGCTGGTTCTGTTTACCAACGTGAAACTTAAGCGTGTGTTTACTTTCATTTTTAATAAAGTTCCCGGCCAGAGCGCAGCATTAATTCATCACATGGTCATGACACCTCCCTCTGTTGCGCCAAGGCTTAATGTGCGTTTATAAGACCGGCGAAGCCGCAATATTACCACAATATTACTACCAAGCGTGGCGGCACGAATGCCGCAAAATTCCCGGAACGTGATGCCGCCATGGCGCGTTCATAAGAAACACGTTGCGGTAATATTGCGCTGATTTGCCGGCACGGTGTGTCAAAGGGTCTTGGATAGTCTGGGAGGCGGACCTCCGCCCAGCCGCGGCTCCCAGATGCAGCCCAGCGAGGCGGGTGACCAGCTTCTCCTGTCTCCTGGCTGGGAACAGCTGCTAGACGCAGGCTGCCGGCTGTTCCCATCTCCCGTCCCGGTTCTCTCCCGAGACCACAGAATCACAGCAGCTCTTTGAGTTGATGCATGCTTCACTTTTGAGTCACTCAACCGCGTTTTGTTTTTTTGGGCTTAAAGCACCTGAAAACCTCCATTAGCTTCGGGTTAGCTACCTGGTTCCAAGCTCCGTGTTGGTTAGCTCGTCATAGCTACATTGGTTAATTAGCTCCCACCCTCACAGCCCCACTCTCAGCTCCACCTCTTTTCCCATTTTTGGATTGTCTGGGCGTGACGAAACGTGTGACGCGGCCAAGATGGCGGTGGTGGGAACCGCCTTTTTGGCCTCATGAGAGAACAACAGACAGAAATGGGCACGGGTTGTCCAGTATCTATTATGTCTATGGTCCTGACCCTCAGCACCCGACCTGGGCCAAAATCAGGACCTGGGGAGAGCCCTCCAGAAGCCCCGGATGGGGTCCTGACCCTTCGGCAGGCTCGGAGGAGATGCTGAGTTGGGGTGAAGTGTGATTGAGGTGATAGTTCACAGTGTCCGTGGTCACAGGGGTAGAGGTGCCTGTGGCGCGGCGGTGCTGAGCTGCGAGGGCCGAATGAAAGGTTGCAGCTTTAATTTTTATTATTGTTATTTTTATTATTATTACTAATATTATTATTTCTTCTGTACGTTAATTCTGTGTATCTTTTATTTTTGTTCTTTTTCAAACATTATTATTTTGTGGCTGATTAAACAGCTGCTGCTAAAGTTCTGGATGGCTCATCTGCTGCTACGTCGCAGGTCAACATGGTTGTAATACACCTTAAATCCACTAGACGTCGCTGCTAAAACCAGAGCAGATCTCCTCTAACAAAATAAAAGCCTGATGATGCATGCAGCTGTCCGCTCCTCTCCTCCTCGGGACAGGAAGTCCCAGATGACTCATCACTTTTTAGGACTGATACCGATCCTTCTGGTTCCGTCGGGTCAGAAATATCAATGTCTGCTGCTCGGGGATTTTATTTTGAAACGTTCGCTTCACGTTCCACGCGCTTGCGTTGCTTCCGGTGGTGGTCTGATCGCGAGCTTGTTGGTGATGCGCAGCGCGTGAAGCTTCAGACTGAAGATCAAAGACCTGCAGAAGAAACAGCAGGTGGGTCACGCTGGTGTTGGTTGGTTGGTTGGTTTGTTTGTTTGTTTGTTTGTTTACTGCTCAGCCTCATCAGTCTTTAAGCAGAAGGATCGATGACGTCATGGTGGCCTGGTCGTTTTATTGCTGCGTATCAATAGATGGTGGCAATAAACCCCAACCAGAACCAACCGGTCCAAACATCCAGAAACATCCAAAAGAGTCTTGATGGACCGAGGGCGTGGCTCTGCTGACCGGATGTGGGTCCGCTCAGCTGATCGTTGATGTTGCTGATCAGCTGATGAGAGGAACCATTGCACCGATTCCGGATCTGAGAGCATTAGCATGTGGTTCTGATCACCAGCTGATGTTCTGATGCGTCTCTAGATGTTAAAGTTTGTGGTCAGGTCCAGTTCAAACGAAACCAGAACCAACCTCAGGAGATCCTTATAGCTGCTCTGCAGGTTCCATTCTGGTTGAGCTGCACCAGAACCTCTGTCTGCTCCTCCAGAACCTGTCCCAGGTCACGTCCTTGTGTTCAGAAGGAGAACCGGTTCTGATGTGTGTCCTCTTGGCTGCTCCTCCAGCAGAGGAGACCATGACCCCCTCTGTCCTCCCTGCGGTTCGTCACCTCCTCCTCCTCCTCCTGCTTCTGGGTCCAGTTGTCCCAGAGAGCCTTGACCCAGCTGTGGCGGACCTGGTCAACAGGAACGCGGACTTCGGAGTCCGGCTGTACCGAGCCGTTTCCAGCCGCACTGATGACAACGTCGTCCTGTCTCCATTTGTGCTGTCCGCTGGACTGATGGCACTCCTGAGTGGTACCGGTGGCTCGACCCGGAATCAGCTGCTGCAGGGACTCACGTTGGCCGGACTGGACCCTGAGGTTCTTCCAGGTGGGTCAGAGGTCAGGAGATGAAGGACAGTGTTTGGGTTGTATGACCGTGGCTTTCCTTCTGTTCCCAGATCAGTTTAGGACTCTGAGGGACTTTGTCCCCCGAAGAGACGCTTCCACGAACCTTCAGCAGGGCTTGGCCATCTTCCCTGCACAGGGATTGTCCGTGTCTCCGTCCTATCAGGACCTAGTTCAGTCTAAGCTTGGGGGGATGGTTCAGAGTTTGCTCTACACCGCCGTACCTGAAGCCCTTGATGCCATCAACACCTGGGCCCAGGAGCAGAGCGGGATCCAGCAGATGCTGTCCACTCTGGACCCCCAAACCCAGCTGCTGGTTGTCTCCGCTGCTTCCTTCCAAGGTAAGTACGGCACAGTCCATGCCAGGGCCCGGGTCCACTGGATCCAGGTCAGGGTTTCAGCTAGACCTCCTCATCTTCTAACTGAAGTTCTGGGGTGTTTCAGCCCGCTTCAGCCCCAACTTCAACCACACGTTTACTCAGGTTGAGCGCTTCTACGTCAACAAGTATCGGGTCGTCATGGTTCCCATGATGTTCCAGGCTGGAAAGTTCTTCCTGGCATACGACCGCTCGCTGAAGGCCGGCGTGCTGAAGCTGCCTATGGCGGACGGAGCAGCCATGTTGGCGGTGCTACCTGATGAAGTCACAGACATCACCTCTGTAGAGGAGGAAGTGACATCAGAGAAGATCCAGGCCTGGATCCAGAAACTGAAGAAGACGTAAGGACACATCACTTCCTGTTTCTCTTTTATTTTCATTTTCCAGCTCCTCCTCCTCCTGTCACCACTCCCCCTTCCTTCATGTTTCTTTCTTTTTGATGCTAACCTTGACTTTTATTTTGTAATAAATTGTAAATTACAACTCCTCAGTTTAAGCTGTACTGGTATTCTCCAGCATGCTGCTTAGTGTTGGAAACCAAGTCTTTTCATTTTCCATTCGTGGTTTTGGTGATGGAAGGTTACAACACTAGATCACTGCATATGTGTATATACATGCACCCTTGTTTTGAATTATTCTTCTGATTATCCTCTGAGTGCTGGTGCTGCTGTAACAAGTGAATTTCCCCACGGTGGGATCAATAAAGTCTATTCTATTCTAACCAGGAAATTGGAGGTGCAGCTTCCTAGCTTCCTGTTAGAGCGTTCATACTCTCTGAAGAACGTCCTTCAGACCCTGGACATCACTCAGGTGTTCCAGGACGACGCTGACATCAGCAACATGGGTGGAGCTAAAGGAGTCAAACTCTCAGAGGTTAGTGGAGGAAGGTGGAGGTGCTCATCAGGAACGTGAACGTTTTACCTTCACAGGTCAGTCTGAGAAAACCAGACGAGTCTCGACTCGCTCTTTAATTTATGTGTGAGACATTAAAGGGTTAAACAGCCTGGTTCGCCCAACAAGCACAGACCCTGGATCAGTGTTCTCCCCTCCTTTATTCCTTTCTGTGTCTTTCTTGGTCCTTGCTTGTTGGTTTGTGTTCCATCATGTTTTGGGTTCTTCGAGTCACCAGGACCCAGAACGTTGGTCTTCTAGAGTTTTAGTGAACTAACAGTCTTTTGCTGATGCAATACTTGTCTGGTCTTCAGGTTTACCACAAATCTGTCCTTTCTGTGGATGAAAGCAGCAATGACCCGAGTGGTGCAGGAGGCGAGTCCACTGTTTTCTCCACACCTCCACCACGTCTGACCTTCAACAGGCCCTTCCTCTTCATCATCTTCCAGGAGAGCACTGGTAGCCTGCTCCTCATGGGCCGAGTCACAAACCCCACAGAGAAATGAAGTCCAGATGTTGGAGCTGCCCTCTGGCACTGTTACTGTCACACACCTGAACAGGATCAGGTCTTCCTTCCTGTTTTTAAATTCCAGGTGAGTTCCGAGTCAGAACCGTCATTTAACAGGCGGTTCTGACCCGGGACCAGAGAGGTCTAAATGACTACATCTGTCTGAAATGCTAAATTTTATTTGACGTCCACATTTCTTTACTAATAAGCATCATGCTAATATCATCATGCATTCACCACCAGGTGTGTGAGTGTGTGTGAATGGATGAATGATTCTGTTGTGTAAAGCGCTTTGGAGTCCTCTGACTCAGGTACAGGTCATTTATCATTTAACATTAGCATTAGCATTAGCTCAGAGTTCCTGCTCCCGTACATTAGCAACATGTGATTGTATTCCCAAAAGCTGAGCTCCACACTAGCATCATGTTTAGTGTTAGCGTGTTAATACATCATTAGCATCATGTTTAATTATTAGTGTTAGCATAGTCATTAGCATCATGTTTTTTTTTATTAGTGTTAGCATGGTCATACATCATTAGCATCATGTTTAATTGGTGTTAGCATGGTCATTGGCATCATGTTTATTTAATTATTAGTGTTAGCATGTTAATACATCATTAGCATCATGTTTAATTGGTGTTAGCATGGTCATTAGCATCGTGTTTATTTAATTATTAGTGTTAGCATGTTAATACATCATTAGCATCATGTTTAATTGGTGTTAGCATGGTCATTAGCATCATGTTTATTTAATTATTAGTGTTAGCATGGTCATACATCATTAGCATCATGTTTAATTGGTGTTAGCATGGTCATTAGCATCATGTTTATTTAATTATTAGTGTTAGCATGTTAATACATCATTAGCATCATGTTTAATTGGTGTTAGCATGGTCATTAGCATCATGTTTATTTAATTATTAGTGTTAGCATGTTAATACATCATTAGCATCATGTTTAATTAGTGTTAGCATGGTCATTAGCATCATGCTTGTGTCATGTTAGCCTTTAGCTACATGACAACAGTCAGCTTTGACTTGTTGAATCTGTAAAACAAAGTAAAGGTTTTACTCATTGTGCCTCTGAAAGTTTTATTATAGTTTTAGCTCCTGTTCGGTGAGACTGTTTGATGTAAGCGTTGATGAAACTTTGATCACTTGTGTTATTTAATGATAATAAAACAGTAATAACAAGTAATGGCACCTTTCTTGTGTTTAAACTAAGAACAAACCCAGATGAAGCTGGTGAACGAGTTCCTTCTGTCTGCTGTTGACTGTATTAGTTATTATTATAATCTGCTCTATTATAGTTTTCATTATAATCTGCATTATTACAGATAATAAAGACAGGGTGAGGAATGATTGTGATCAGCAGGACCCTGCAAAGGTGGAAGTCCTCAGGTGTGTGACAGCCTGACCCCACCATGCCTGCAGCAGACGATCTGTCCTCCAGGGGAAATCAGCTGTTTTCTGTGTGAAGTTATAAATGTGTGCCCATTTAAAACATTTGTCATCAGCTCAGTGCAGAAATGACCTGGAATGCTCACTGAGCCTGTCCTGGCAAGAGGACAGGTAAGTCAAAACGACCCAACTCTTTCCTCAATGGCTGAACTCTGATGTGATTTATCTGCTCGGCTTATTTCTTCTTAAAAATGTGATAACTTTATTTATCACCCTCGTCTGTCGCCCTGCTTTTGTTTCACAACAGAAAACGTACCAAAGCTGTTTGGTTCAGAAATCTTTTTATTTTAAAATAAGTTGAAGCTCTGCTGTTCCCGTGTCGCTGCTCTCATCTCAGCTTTGATCCAACAAGTCACACAGCAGCAGCTAGAAGTTTAACCCTGAACCAATCAGGTGAAGGGTTTGATTCAGACATGTCTAACTCCTGGTTCACGGGCTACCCGTGTTTTATTAACCAGCCCATGGTCATACAGTGTACAACCACTAAAACTACAAATCCCAGAATGCAGTGGAAGAGCCAGTGGCATTATTTCAGACCCATCTGGCATCAGCAGCGTGTTTGGAACTCGTCCTGGACCTGGCTTCTAGTCCTGGTCTAGTTCTGGTCTGACACCCCTGGTTTAAATCATTATTATGCACAGTGTTCAGCAGGAACATGGTCGATCTTCTGCCTCCGGTTGTAGTCGTAGGGCAGAGGTCAGATGTTGCTCTCTGGGTAATGTTCTGATACTCCTGAACAGCTGATTGGTTCAGGTGGGATAACATCATCTTCTTCAGTCTCGCCCAGACTGAAAGGAGCTTGATTTCCTGTTTCTGTCAACAAAACATAAATAAACTCTTATTATTCTGTCAAAATTAGAATCAACCAGACCAGAGATTAGACCAAACTCCAGTAAGTGGGAAACACACACACCTTCAAGTATCCTTTTATTTGAACACATTTAACATTTTGAAATTACTTCATTAACTGGTTAAACTACATTTGTTAGATTTGTTAGTGCGCACATTTAGATTTCTGGTGTATTTTTATCAGTTCATCTTCATCTTTTGTTGTGATTAATATGAATGATTCAGTTTATTTACCTGCTGTGATTTCTTGGAGTGGCCAGACAAAAGATGGTGGCCAGAGCTTAGAGCAGGTAAATACCTGAAGATGAGGGTTCCCTGACCAGCTGAGAGACATAATCTCTCCAGCTATCCTGGGTCTTCCTTTGGGTCTCCTCCTGGTTGGACGTGCCCAGAAAACCTCACCAGGGAGGCGTCCAGGAGGCATCCTAATCAGATGCCCGAGCCACCTCAACTGGCTCCTCTCGATGTGGAGGAGCAGCGGGTCTACTCAGAGCCCCTCCCGGATGACCGAGCTCCTCACCCTATCTCTAAGGGAGAGTCCAGCCACCTTGCAGAGAAAACTCATTTCAGACGCTTGTATCCGTGATCTCGTTCTTTCGGTCACTACCCAAAGCTCGTGACCATAGGTGAGGGTAGGAACGTAGATCGACCGGTAAATCGAGAGCTTCGCCTTTCGGCTCAGCTCTCTCTTCACCACGACAGACCGGTACAACGCCCGCATCACTGCAGACGCAGCACCAATCCGCCTGTCGATCTCACGCTCCACCCTTCCCTCACTCGTGAACAAGACCCCGAGATACTTAAACTCCTCCACTTGGGGCAGGACCTCGTCCCTGACCTGGAGAAGGCATTCTACCCTTTTCCGACTCAAGACCATGGTCTCGGATTTAGAGGAGCTGATTCTCATCCCAGCTGCTTCACACTCGGCTGTGAACTGCTCCAGCGAAAGCCGGAGATCACGTTCTGATGAAGCCAACAGGACAAAAACAGATCCCCTCACCACCTTGGCTGCACCTAGAAATCCTGTCCATAAAAGTTATGAACAGAATCACAGGGACCTAACAGCCCGTATCAAGGGGCCTGGTACCCCATACTCCCAGAGTACCCCCCACAGGGCCCCCAGAGGGACGCGGTCGAACGCCTTCTCCAAATCCACAAAACACATGTAGATTGGTTGGGCGAACTCCCACGCACCCTCCAGGACCCCCCCAAGGGTATAGAGCTGGTCCAGTGTTCCACGGCCAGGACGAAAACCACATTGCTCCTCCTGGATCCGAGGTTCGACTATCCGACGGACCCTCCTCTCCAGAACCCCTGAATAGACCTTACCAGGGAGGCTCAGGAGTGTGATCCCCCTGTAGTTGGAACACACCCTGCGGTCCCCCTTTTTAAATAGGGGGACCACCACCCGGGTCTGCCAGTCCAGTGGAACTGCCCCTGATGTCCACGTGACCAACACATCCCTAAAACATCCAGAGCCTTAAGGAACTCCGGGTGGATCTCATCCACCGCTGGGGAAATTTGTGTTCTACTTTAGTTAAACCAGCCTTTGTTCTCTGACTAGATCATTTGCATTTGAAGCTTAGTCATTTTGATTTGTTCTATAAGTTCATCAACAAACTGGACTTGTGTCTTATAGCTAGTGTTGTGTTGTGTTTAGTTACCCCTGTTGTTTCTATTGGTCTGATCAGCCATACCCTTGTGTGTCATTTCCTGTTGGCTCGGTTATTTTTCTGCCTGAGTTCAGTTTTGTTACTTTGACCAGTTTCATGAGCTCAGCTTGTTAATATAAGTTTGGCTTGGTTTTTCTAACTATTCCTGTGACGACTCCTGCTTTTACTCTCGCTCCCTCACAGGGACCAATAAAACTGGCTTCAGTCGCCAGATCTTAAACCCTAAACCCGAACACCCTAGTCCTGACACCAGAACCTCAACCCCAGAAGACCTGACCCAGTCAAACCAGCAACAGGAAAATTAAACCAGAACTCACATGGACAACTTCCTGGACTGAGAGTCCTTCGTCCCATAGCCATGGTCCATTGTTTTACTGCGCTGCCCCAAGGTACTGGTTCTGTGTTCTCTTTGGTCCAAGGTACTGGTTCTGTGCTCTCTCTGGTCCAGGATACTGGTTCTGAAGTCTCTCTTGTCCAAGGTACTGGTCCTGTGCTCTCTTTGGTCCAAGGTATTGGTTCTGAAGTCTCTCTGGTCCAACATACTGGTCCTGTGGTCTCTTTGGTCCAAGTTACTGGTTCTATGCTCCATCATATTGTTTCTGTGGTCCATATTACTAGTTCTGTGGTCTAGTGTTCGGATTCTGTGGTCTTTCTGGTCCAAGGTACTGGCTCTGTCCAGAAGGCTTGTGGTGTTGCTGCGGATCAGAACTGGCATGGAGGAGGTGGACTGGGTTGTTAAGGTGAAGTGGGCGGCCCTCACAGAGTCATCTGAAACAAGAAGTGATGTAAGAGTAGAGACAGTCACATGGGCTATGTTGGAACAGTCGGCTCATTCTGATTTACTCTACTGTTCCAGACAGACCATAATGCACTGCTGCCAAACTGACGGAATGCTAATGTGTGCGTGTGACAGAGAGGAACTTTGACAGCCATGCAGCTACCTTTGGTGGACGTCATGGAGGACTTTCCTAATCCAGAAGAACTTAACAGGTCTTTGACCTTCCTGAAACACGGAAAACAAAAGAGAAGGATAAAACCTGCTCATGTGTTTAAGACCCTGATAGACGAACAGACACAACAGAAACCATTAGGTCGGTTTAGGGTTCTTACTGAGGTCTCTCTGAGTGGAGGGGTTTAGACGTTGGAGGTTGGCTACTGAGGGACCGACTGCGGGATAGTTTGCTTCTTCTCATCTCTTTACCTGCACAAAAAGGAGACCTGATAACCATGTTTACCATCATCATCACCATCATCACCATAATCACCATCATCATCACCATAATCACCATCATCATCATAATTGCCATCATCACCATAATCACCATCATCATCACCATAATCACCATCATCATCATAATTGCCATCATCACCATAATCACCATCATCATCATCATAATCATCATCATCACCATCATCATCATAATTACCATCATCATCACCATAATTACCATCACCATAATCACCATCACCATCATCATCACCATAATCACCATCACCATAATTACCATCATCATCACCACCATCATCATCACCACCATCATCATCACCATAATCACCATCATCATCACCATAATCACCATCACCATAATTACCATCATCATCACCATCATCATCATCACCATAATTACCATCATCATCACCACCATCATCATCACCACCATCATCATCACCATAATCACCATCATCATCACCATAATCACCATCACCATCATCATCACCATCATCATCACCATAATCACCATCACCATAATTACCATCATCATCACCATCATCACCATCTTCATCATAATTACCATCATCACCATAATCACCATCATCATCATCATAATCATCATCATCACCATCATCATCACCATTATCACTATCACCATCATCATCACCATAATCACCATCATCATCATAATTGCCATCATCACCATAATCACCATCATCATCATCATCACCATCATCATCATAATTACCATCATCATCACCATAATTACCATCATCACCATAATCACCATCACCATAATCATCACCATCATAATCACCATCACCATAATTACCATCACCATCATCACCATAATTACCATCATCACCATAATCACCATCACCATAATCATCACCATCATCATCACCATAATCACCATCACCATAATTACCATCATCATCACCATAATTACCATCATCATCACCATATACATCATCACCATCATCATCATCACCATAATTACCATCATCATCACCATCATCACCATAATCACCATCATCATCATAATTAACATCATCACCATAATCACCATCACCATCATCATCATAATCATCATCATAATCATCATCATCACCATTATCACCATTATCACCATCATCATCTCCATCATCACCATCATCATCATAATCATCATCATCACCATCATCATCTCCATAATCACCATCATCGTCATAATTGCCATCATCACCATAATCACCATCATCATCATCATAATCATCATCATCATCACCATAATCACCATCATCATCATCATCATCATCATCATCACCATCATCATCATAATTACCATCATCATCACCATAATTACCATCATCATCACCATAATCACCATCACCATAATTACCATCATCATCACCATATACATCATCACCATCATCATCATCACCATAATTACCATCATCATCACCATAATCACCATCACCATAATCATCACCATCATCATCACCATAATCACCATCACCATAATTACCATCATCATCACCATAATTACCATCATCATCACCATCATCATCATAATTACCATCATCACCATAATCACCATCACCATCATCATCATAATCATCATCATCACCATCATCATCACCATTATCACCATCATCATCTCCATAATCACCATCATCATCACCATAATCACCATCACCATAATCATCACCATCATCATCACCATATACATCATCACCATCATCATCATCACCATAATTACCATCATCATCACCACCATCATCATCACCATAATTACCATCATCATCACCACCATCATCATCACCATAATCATTGTCTTACTGGAGGATGAGGCTGCTGTGGATGAGGACATGGACATGGACTTGGTGATGGACAGACTGGTTTTACTGTCTCTTCCTGCCAAAGACAATCATTGGTGTGACTGAAGTTTCAAACATCTGAGATTTCTTTATCATAAAGTTCCAGCTCACGCTTTCTCTCTGTGTGATTGTTGGAGTTCAGTTTTCCATCATTCTGCTGCCGCTCCAAATGTTCCTGGTAACGACAGATGTGTCAAAAGGATTCAAACAGTGCTAGCTAGCAGGCTGAGACTTACCATCTCCAGCAGCAGCATTTCCTCCTTCTCTTTCTTCTGGTCCAGGAAGTCCCACTCATGTCTCTTATGGAACTGCAGACAAACGGGAGACATCAATTATCACACATATATTCACACTTCTGGTGTTTTCTGATCCAGTTTCTTACGGGCTCGGTCAGGTCCAGTTTGTCCAGTTCCAACACGGTCTGAAAGATTGGATGAGTACAGTTAAACACCAGATGTGTCACAAGTTCCCAGTACGGACTGGTCCAAGGTCGGCGTTACCTTTCGAATTGTTGCCACCACATCTTTATCTTTTTCTTTGCAGAGGAATTTCTGGACACAGAAGTCAAGTTTCTGCAGCAGCAGTTTGTCCGCTGGCAGGCGGAGAGAAGATCGCAGCTGTGGCAGCAGCTGACAGAGCTTATACCTGAGAGAGGAACAGATGACCCGGTCCAAAGGGGAACACTCAAATACACACTGGGTTTGATTCTGGGAAACCTTCAGATCCTTGTGAGATAGAAGTGAGTCCTCTACCTGACGTTGGCAACTGGGTCATGCACAAGCTCCAGCGCAGGGATCACAAAGTGTTTGCTGAAATATTTCCGAGAGAAAACCTCAGTGGCCACTTCACAAACATCGAGGAACCTGAGTCGGTTCCAGTAGCTGCGACCCTGTGCCAGATCTAAGGTCAGAAACAAACAGATCACTGCTACATCTCAGCTGATGTTCTGGAAAATCTGACTGACAGAACCAGAAGAATCTTATGAAGCAGGAAAGCTCTGACCTCGGATAAGTCGCTCCATCATCTCCTGGCGCTGTTGCTGCTTGCGATTGTAGCGCAAAAATGTACAGAATGTCCGCGCCGCCTCCTTCTGCACCGGCAACACTTTCTACAGCCGAGGAGAAGCAGAGCAGCGTTACCTGTGTGTCACCTGGATTACCTGTGGGATTGTTAAAGGCAGAGGATGCTCACGTTGGTTGTGAGGATGATGAAGATCCGAGGGGAGAAGCTCTGGTGCAGCAGTTCTCCCGGCAGAAGTCTCGCCAGACATCTGTAACGCTGCAGCAGTTTCTCATGAAGCCTCCAACGTAGAGAAGATCCAACCTTCTGCTCCGCAGACAGCAGAGCTGACAGGAGTTCTGAGAGCTGTGGAGAACCAGAAGACAACAAGAACATCACAGGGAACCATCATAGGACAGGGGGGGTGGAACCATGAGCATTCCTTGGATCAGTTTTGGTTTTCTCACCTTGTTGTCCAGCGTGAGGTTGTCTCCACGAGACAGAACCACCTCCAGAGTTTCATCCAGCTGATTGCTCAGAGCATCCAAAACCTCAACAACAGAAAGAGCAGTCAGAAGCGACCCAGTTCTACCAGAACAGGTTCCGTCAGTCAGAAGGAGGTTACACTGAACCATGAGAGCAGCCTCTCACCTCCAGAGCTTCATCTTGCAGCAGAGACAGAAGCTCTTTGTGGACCAAGTGGACATTTGATCCGAGCAGCTTTACCACCTGACAGAAAAGGCAAGCAGCCATGTAACCTAACAGCAGACAGCCAATCACAGAGCGCCAGAAGGACAGGTGTGTTGCTTCGTACCTGGTGGAAGCTGGAAGCAGCGCTTCGTCGGACACTGACCTCTGGGTCGCTGCAGAGACTAGAGAAAGACAGGTAGAGGTCGGACAGGAAGTGGGCGGAGTCCACAAATACCACCATGGCCTGGATGAGCGGAACAGAGAAGGAACTCAGCAGCTGAAGGACCAGAGAACCGTGCAGTTCTGTGAAAGTGTGAGTACCGGCAGGTTGTAGCAGCAGTTAGAGCGGATCAGAGCAGACTTGGTGCCGTCTGCTGGGTTCCCTTCAGTTGGAAGTCCAGAGACACACAGAACACGGAACTTCTGCAGTAAGACACACTTCTGTTCATCCGACAGGAAACCTGAAGATAACAACCTCACTTAGGACTCTGGTTCTGATGCAAAAGCCCCCTAGGCCAGGCTCAGCTCCAACTCTTACTGCTTCTCTAAGTCTAAAGCAGAACCAAACCCTGTTCTGTTTGATGGTCACCTGGGTCCAGAGGTTCTGTGGGTTCTGTAGGACACCAGCATTGGAGCTCACCTGCCAGTCCGCTGCAAAGCTTTCCAAACTGGAATGACAAGGACAACATGACAGCTTCATCCACTTGTGATGATCCGTCGCACACTGCCATCACCATGGGAACCAGAACATGGAGTCGGTCCTCTGAGGAAGAGGTGGGACTTCAGCATGAGCACAAACAGAAACAAAGAGTTCTGATTCTACTCAGACTCACCGCTGTCCAACATCTCCATCAGGTTGATGATGCTGTCAAAGGCAGCCAATCGGACACTGCTCTCCTCATCTCCAGCAAGCTCTGCGAGCTCAGGAAGGACCTCGGTTCTGGTGTCATCCACCCTGAAGAACAGACCCAACCCACCGAGTCAGAACACCAGAACGTCAGAGAGAAGTGTGCATGTGCTGACATTATGTTTACCCAACGGCTCTGGCTATGCTCTCCATCTGACGACACATACAGACTCGGACCTCTGACTCCAGATCCTGACACAAAGAATGGGCCAGCGGCACCAGCTCCATCTTCACCCTGAAGCAGAAACACGGTGAACAGGTGAGACAGTACCTGGACAGTTCTGATCCACCTGATCAACACCAACACTCTACTCACATGAGAGAGTCAAACTTGCAGGCAACTTTTCCTAAAATACGACAGCTGGTCAGACGACCCTGGACCGACTGAGACACCTGAGACTGATACAGGAGAGGGTTCAGAACCTGGAGACACAGAGAGATGCAACCCGGATCAGAACATTATAACTATCAAACAACTGTTTTAGGGTTGATTTAATGTTAGAAAGTTGGAAGCATCTCTTCATCATTCTAGGTCAAGAACAGCCCCAAACGGGCTTTAGGGGAGTTTTCCTCTCCACTGTCGCTACATGCTTGCTCTGTATGAGGATTGTTGAAAAAACACTGACACTAGTCGATGCAATCTGCTGGGTTCCTTATATAGGAAACTTTTTACTGATTGGCTTAAGGAACTGTATTGGAATGTTTACTTTGTGAAGAGCCTTGAGACGACTCTTCTTGTGTTTTGGCGCTATAGAAATAAACTGAATTGAATTTATAACAGCTCTACTCAGCGTGGCTCAAATCGATTCGGTCCGGTTGGACGGCCTCTTCATCAGTAATGGTACCAGGTCTCCGCCCCCTATCCAGAACCTGATTTGACAGGGTTCCAAGCGTACTCAGCCAGCCCAAAAACGCAGTTTCAGCAACCGTTGGTCACTGATTGCCTAGGGGGTGGAGTCACTGATTGCTAGGGGGTGGAGTCACTGATTGCTAGGGGGTGGAGTCACTGATTGCTAGGGGGTGGAGTCACTGGTTGGCTAGGGGGTGGAGTCACTGATTGGCTAGGGGGTGGAGTCACTGATTGCCTAGGGGGTGGAGTCACTGGTTGGCTAGGGGGTGGAGTCACTGGTTGGCTAGGGGGCGGAGTCACTGATTGCTCCAGAGTTTTCTGCCTGCAGCCGTTTCCGGTTCAGAATCTAAGAAAGAGCCAGGACTGAGCAGAATATTCAACATCACCATCATGTCCGTCATCACTGATCTGTGTGACATACAGAACAACCCCACTGGAGTCAGGCGTCGAGCTGCGTTCAGTAATGAAAAACGACATCACAGGATGAAGCTGAAGACTAAAGGGCTCTGCACCGTTTTACCTACAATACCCATTGAAGATGGAAGGATCAGTGGGATTACTGGTACCATTAAATCTCTTGAAGGTACCAATGGGACAAAACCAAGATAGTCCCTGAGCTGGCCCTGTATTCTCTTATCTGGAAGCATTTGTCTCAACCAGAACCATGGAGCAGTACCGACCTCCTGTCTGATGGTCTCTTTGGGCAGAGCGTCGATGGCCGACAGCAGAGTCTCCAGCCAGGCGCCACTCACCGCTGTCAACAGAAACAAGACCAACATCACCAAGTGACTTCAGAGCCTCCTCCTACCAAGGTGCATCACCGTGGCTACCTAAGCAGCCCAACAATTCACTGATGATAACTCATCACTAAGCTCAGGTTCATGTCCCCATCCAGCAGGAGATGGTGTCCTGAGGGGGTCAGAGGTCAGGTGAGCTTACCTGGGTCTCTGTGGTTCATGTGGAGCAGGACTGTCTTCAGGATGGAGAAGGTGTGTGTGTGGATCAGGATGATGTCGTCTTGCAGGATGGTTAATAAGGAAGTTGCTGCTGCAAGCT
>SSNS01000149.1:946319-948819 GCA_006937985.1 Aphyosemion australe | reverse complement strand
TCTCAAGTGCGGAAGTTGACCACGCCCCTTTTGCACCCTTAATCCGCACTTCACCCAAGCCTGCAGCGATGCGGACTTGGGTGAAGGGTATTATTCACAATCCATTGCTATGTGGGAATTTTGAGAAGGAGGTGGAGCAATGGGTCAAGTGCCTTTTCTGAAAACATGTATTTTCAGGTGATAGAAGTGCATTTTAAGACGGTTAATGATATTTATACATGCTCTGAATGTTTATAAATGTGGACAGCAATTAATTTAAATTTAATCAAATAATTGTTTGTTTGTGTGTTGAAAGCTGTTAATAAAGATTTTTAAAAAAGCACAAACAGCGACCGGCATCCCAGCATGCATCACGATCGATGACGTAATGCTCAGTGTCCCAATTCGGCAATTATTTGCACACTTGTGTACTACGCACTCGAAGCCTTGCTGTGCACTTCCTCTAAGCGCACTTCACAGAAGGGTGTGTAGGGCGTAGTGCGAGTATTGAAATAGGGCCTTAATACGGGCTAACTGGCGCATGCGCGCTGGATCCCCAACGACAAGGAATAGGAGAGCTGTTGGGCGCATATGGTTGCGATCGCAAGCAAACGGGGGAGTCTGCTCAGATCAGGAGGAGGATGCTGATTGGTCAGCTCACCCAGCCCAGACAGAACCGGAAATTTCTCCACAGGCTAGTTCACCGTCCTTTGTTGTTGTGGGGCTGCTGCTAACGTTGACTATGGAGAAAACTAGTAGTTTCATCTTTTTATCATTAGATTCTACGAACCAAGTGGATTTTTTACTATAAGATGGATTATTTTGACCAGCAAGGTAAGACAGAATTTAGCTTTTGACTTCATGAAAATAGCTTGTTTTGCTTTTCATTTAGCAGTCATTGGGTGGTGTTGAGGTAGAAAACGTGGATTCTATCGTTTAAAAGAGCCTCTTCCTGTTTAGTGTGTGTGAGGTTTGCATATATTGGTCAATATGAAGCATGTTTTTGGAACAACTTTGTAGCTAAGTGCTCCTGGACCGGTCGGTAGATTTCAAGTTGTGTGAAGCATCAGAATGGTAATTTGGCGTTCCCTAGTGGTGATATGTGGTTAGTGCATCTGAAAAACTCACCTGCAAAATGAAGAAAAAAACTACCGTTTATATAGCGCCTCTCAAGATAAAAAACATTCACAAGAACTAACATAAAAAAATAAAAATAAAAAAATGCGCCCCACCCAAAAACAAATTCACCAGCCGCCACTGCCACTTACCATTTACTCAGCTGGCTTGGCCTCAGTGAACAGATTATTCTGGAGTTTCTCAGATCTGTGAGGATCTGAAACCGGCTCCTTGACTCAGGACAGTACATGTTTTATTGACTTCTTCTGTTTTTTGATTCTGTCTCAGGGAGTTCAGCCCTTTAGAGTCCATTATCATGAATGGAGATGCGGAGGCCTTGATGGATCTGGTCAGGAAAAAGTCTAGATGTCTGAAAGAATCAAACAGTGAAGGATGGATTGCTCTTCATGAAGCAGCTCATTATGGACAGTTGCAGTGTGTCAGGATCCTGATCAGAGGTTAGTGCAGTTTCCTAATGTTGCTGCTGTCGTTTATAAATTCCAATGTTCCTGCTGTGGTTCATAAATCCTGATAATGCTACTGTGGTTTATAAATCCTGATGTTTCTGCTGTAATTTATAAATCCAGATGTTTATGCTGTGGTTTATAAATCATGGTGTTTCTGCTGTGGTTTATAAATCCAGATGTTTCTGCTGTGGTTTATAAATCATGATGTTTCTACTGTGGTTTATAAATCATGATGTTTCTGCTGTGGTTTATAAATCCATATGTTTATGCTGTGGTTTATAAATCCAGATGCTTCTACTGTGGTTTATAAATCCAGATGTTTTTGCTGTGGTTTATAAATCCAGATGTTTCTGCTGTGGTTTATAAATCCAGATGTTTCTGCTGTGGTTTATAAATCCAGATGTTTCTGCTGTGGTTTATAAATCATGATGTTTCTGCTGTGGTTTATAAATCCAGATGTTTCTACTGTGGTTTATAAATCATGATGTTTCTGCTGTGGTTTATAAATCATGATGTTTCTACTGTGGTTTATAAATCATGATGTTTCTGCTGTGGTTTATAAATCCAGATGTTTCTGCTGTGGTTTATAAATCATGATGTTTCTACTGTGGTTTATAAATCATGATGTTTCTGCTGTGGTTTATAAATCCATATGTTTATGCTGTGGTTTATAAATCCAGATGCTTCTACTGTGGTTTATAAATCCAGATGTTTTTGCTGTGGTTTATAAATCCAGATGTTTCTGCTGTGGTTTATAAATCCAGATGTTTCTGCTGTGGTTTATAAATCCAGATGTTTCTGCTGTGGTTTATAAATCATGATGTTTCTGCTGTGGTTTATAAATCCAGATGTTTCTACTGTGGTTTATAAATCATGATGTTTCTGCTGTGGTTTATAAATCCAGATGTTTATGCTGTGGTTTATAAATCATGATGTTT